>JAZHYW010016107.1:0-50000 GCA_037355805.1 Ixodes ricinus | reverse complement strand
ACGCGCACTTTTAGTATATCGGAAGGCAAACGCATAATGATGATGCTGATGCTTGTGGCTATCCCCTTTGAAACGGGTGGCCACGAATGTTGTGTCCAAGCCACATGTGTCTTTCACTTTCCACGCTTTCTTCTACTTCTTCCACCAATTTTCTAGTCGTCGCTTGGTGACGTCGACGAGTCCATCTATCTGTCCATGGATGAAAGCCCAGTGCCTGTGGTAGCAATGGTGGCACTCGGGCCGCCGTCCGCTGGTGGACCGATTGCCGCTTGTGCGCTCGCCGCGGTCTGTCTGCCCTGGCTTGTGTTGTTTCGAGTCCTGACGCGCACTGTTGTGCACGCTTCATCCCATTCTGTGTCAGGCCGGTGGCAGTGCAGAACTAGGTGCGTGATGGTTTCGTCGTCCTGACCGCAGGTCCCGCACTGCACTGATTCTATTGTCGGATCGAACTCGCTGCCGATATAGTCTTCGTGGCGCAGCGCTCCTGCTCGGCGCCTCAAACAGGAGACGGTTGCCTAGACTGTTATCATAGATAGGCCTCCGGTCCATATGATGATGATGATGATGATGATGATGCGGCTGTTCCCTTTAGATCGGGCGGGCTCGAACAATATTCATGCCCAAGCCTGGGGGCTTTTGCGTGTTATTGCCCCCTAAGGTAGATCTTTCTCCACCAGTCCTCTAATCGTCTCTTTGTTGCCTCGACAGACGGCCTATGGGGGCCGCTGGAGGCCGTAGTCTCGTTCGAGGAAGGCCTGTCCGCTGGTGCGGCTGGCCTAACCTCAATGGTTTGGTGTCCATCTCTAGTAACAGTGAAGCCCAATACTTCGGCAAGCTCCAGAGGGCTTTGAAGGTCTCGGTCGTTGTCTCGTGACCGGGATGGCCGGAGTCCTGCACATTCCAGTACAATGTGTGCTACTGTTTCGTCGTGGGCCCCGCACACCCGGCACACGCTGGTGGTCACGGTAGAATCAAAGTGTCGTCTGTAAGACAGAGTCCTTAGTGCCCCGGCTCGTGCCTCAAATAGCAAACGACTGCCCAGGCTATTATCATATAGCCTAGCTTCCGAGCCGATGGTACTCTTGTTTGCAACATACACATCGAGCGTAGTCTTCGATTGGGCATCTTTGAGCCACTGTTGTGTTTCTTGGTCGCGAACCTTTTTCCGGACCTCTCTCCCATTCCGTGGCCGACGACGCTTGGACAGGGTCGGCAAAAAAACCGTACTTGCTTTCGAGCTGGTATAGGCGCTTCTGCCAGCGGGTCTGCAGCCCAGTCAGTTGAGTGTACCTGAACAGCCTTTTGGCCCACCGGCAGGTGTCCATATGTCGGAGACGTCCGTCGTAGGCGATTTTGCTGGTAGCTTCACGGGCTTCAAAAGAGGACCATCCCAAATCACCCTGGACAGCCTCATTTGCTACTGTACCATGACAGCCTAGCGCTTGGCGCCCGACCTCCCTCTGCCTACGTTCTATGTGAGCTCGAATATCTCCAGGGACACACACCACAGCGTTAGCAAAAGTCAGTCCTGGTACCACCACCGCCTTCCACAGCTCCCGGGTCACAACGAATCTATTGCAACTCCAGAGATTCCGTCTGCGGAGAATGCTGGTTCCTCTGATGGCTGCTTGGCGGAGATGAGCGTGGTGCTCTTGCAAGTAGTCCTCTGTATTTGTGAGTGTAATGCCCAAGTACCTGTACGAGTTCACTACAGGTACACAGTCCACCCCGAGTCGAAGACTGCCAAATGTTGGATCTTGTGGACCTGCAAACAGCACCGCTGCTGACTTGTTGGCGTTGAATTTCAATCCAAGTCCTGTTGCTACCTCGGTACAGATATCTAGAAGTTTCTGCATGTCGCAGACTGATGCCGCGGTCAGAACTACATCGTCTGCGTAGGTAAGCCCGGGTAGAACCCATTCGACGGTCAAACCATCTTCTAAGTGAGCCAACGAGAAGCCCAGTCCAGATCGGATCAGTTGCGTTTCGAGTCCGGTAACGTAAAGCATGTACAATAGTGGAGAGAGCGGGCACCCCTGGCGTAAGCCCCTTGTCACCAGTACTTCCTCAGAGTTAGCCTCACCTAACTTTGTCCTAACCGTGTTGCCACTGTATAGGCGGTGGATGAGGGTGACCCACTCTGGTCGCATGTCAAGATGTTGTAGCCGACATATCAACTGGGCATGTGGCACACTATCGTAGGCCTTGGCGATGTCCAGAAAACAACATATTAGAGTCCTCTGCTCCTTGCGGGCCACCTCAATACATTGTGTTAACGTAAACAAATGGTCTTCCAACCGGCGACCTCGTCGAAAACCTCCTTGAAGTTCCGTAAGCAAGCCTTCCTCCTCTGCCCATGCAGTCATGTGCTCCTTCAGAATATGTACGAAAGTTCTATATATCGTGCTGGTCACAGTCAGTGGTCTGTAGTTGCAGAGGTAACGCTGGTCACAACCTTTTTTGGAACGAGAACGACTTTGCCTCTCCTCCAGTCTCCAGGAACTTCTTCTCTTCCAGAGGCAATGTTGTTAAAAATGTCTGCCAGCTGATCCCTTGAACCTTTCCCTAGTGCTTTGAGGACGCTTGCCGGAATCTCGTCCAGTCCTCGGGCGGTGTTACTTTTTAGGTGAGTCAAAGCGCGTATAATTGACACCCTGCCGATTTCTCCACCGTTGACATCAACTGGAGTACCATCCGGATTTTGAATTGGAAAGCTGTCCTGAGGCGGTGCTGCTCCCGGGGCGAAAATATCTTCACTAGGTGGTCTGTAAGGTTATGCCCAAGTTTATCTGCGGTCAGCCTTGCGTTCTCGTCAAGTATAGTCGGCCTCTGATCTCTCCCATCCAGGGTTCCAAGGTATCTCCAGAACTTTCTAGGCGCATCTCTCCCGCTTGAGCTAATGTCTCTCATTGTGTGCAAGTCAGCCTGAGACATTTTCTCCTGGACGAGTTGCTTTGCGGTTTGCTTTTGCGCCTGGTACATCTGCCATTTTACTTCGACTTCGTCTCTGGCACCCATGTGAAGGGCCATGCGGTGTTCTCTGTTCAGTTCTTTCCGTACTCGGATGGCAGCTTGAACCTCCGCGTCCCACCAGCGCTTTCTCCGCCTTCGCCCATTTCGGGCCTTCGTGGATTGTTGCTGGATGATTTGCTTCAGTTCTTCTACGTATCCTATGTAGTCAGTAGCACTTTTCCTCGTGGTGCTGTTTTCAAATTCCTCCACAACTCTTTCAACTGCACTTGAAGATAGCGTGAGACATTTTGTCGGATGGGGCTTTCGTCTTGTTGTTATCCACGTTGCTTTCGAGAATATTAGCTTAATTCGGTTATGGTCGCTTCCGATGCTGTGTTCACCAGCCTCGTCTATGTGGACTTGAACAAGATAACGAGCAAGCTGATGTGACACTACTGCGTAATCAATACATGTTTTGCTTGCGCGAGCATTCCAAGTAAATTGGCCCTCACATGAACCTCTTAGATTAACTACTTCCAAGGCGAGATCTTCACTCATCTGCAGCAGCAGCCGTCCATTTTCATCTTCCCAGCCATCCAGTTCGTGCAGATGTCCATTGAAGTCCCCCATGATGAGTAGTTCTTTCGTATCAGCCAGGGCCCTAGCATCATTCATCACGCATGTTATTAACGCTTGGTTCTCCTCTCGGCGGGCAGCTCCCACCGACAGGTACAGTACGCAAACGGCGACCGGAATACCGAGTATCGCTCCTGTTACCCAGATGTGATCCCAGCACTCTCGCGGCTCCTTGTGCCATACGGATGAGCTACGCCACACCACTCCCACTCCTCCACCTCGACGCGTCCCCTCCAGTCGGTTGCGTCCAGCCCAGTACCAGCTTTCCGAAGTCGGTGGTTCTTCGAGATCACGAAGGTGCGTCTCAGCTACTCCGTAGAGGGTCATATCTTCTCCCTCCAACTCGCCGTAGAGCTCTTCCCATTTCTGCTCCCGTCGCGCTCCGTGGAGGTTGAGAAATCCCACCGCTTCCGTGGTTTTCTTACTGCATCTACGTCGCCTCCGTCTTTTTGTACCCCGTTGGCCGCTTGTCTTCCCCCCTTGCCTGTGAGCCTTCTCACTGGCGGTGCCATTGGTCCAGGTAGCTCAGTTGTTGCCTTACAATATCTGCCACCATACTGTGCAGGTCTTGTGGATGAGGCAGAAGAGGCTGGCACAGTTGAGCAACACGCGCAGGTGTCGGGAATGACGGAGATTGCAAGCAATGGGTCGGGGGCCCTCCATTTGGTAGCATCTTGTGCTGGTGGGGTGGCTTCGTTTCGGGAGGCCACTCCGGTGATACATGGTCGTACGGTGGCGCACGTGTGGTTATCCACTGCTGCAACCCTGGAGCTTCTGTCGCCGAACGCAGTTGCATCTCCGGGTCTACGGTGTGCGATTGCTGTGCGAGCCCACACACCGGGGGTCGGTTCACTGGAACAGAGTAGCGCAGCGGTTGTCCCAGCTGCGCCGGTTCCAGATATGACACCGAAGCATTCGTTTCCCTTGTCCTGGAGGGCAGCATGACTGGGACAAACGCTGGATTGTTCTTTGTTGGCGGCTGTTCGTCGGAGCCTCTGTGATATAAATGGCGTGACGGCTTGATCAAGCGGGAAGCAGTGATCCGGTGTCCCTCTGGGAGATGATCGCTGAAGCCTGGAGGAGGTTTCTTCCACTTCTGACCGGTTCTCCAATGATAGTCGCGCATGTCCGAAAGCTTTCTTTTCTGTCTTCCTTCTCCGCCAGCGCTTTTTCCGGCTCCTTTTTCTAAAAAATGACTTGCGACTGAGGCTAGTTGCTGGACCACTAGTTGGGCTCCAGTCCTCCCGTAGTGTACGCCATCTGTGTCCATGGTGTTTTGATCATCTATACTTCCTCCTAAATCCACGTATCGTGCGCGTATCTTCTTACATAGACTTTTGAGTTTGGCGTTGAGTAGCATCGTCAACGCATGCACTTCCTTTCCTTTGGTCACGACTTCTGGGACCGAACAGATAGTGAGTGCCGATTTACGTGAACTCCATCTTTTTTGGAGACATTCTACCACATACTCTGGTCTGTCTCCCCTGAGCAGATCGTTAATCCCCACATGTAAGATGTACATGCGAGGTATCCTACGGGCTTGCTCCTCGTATTCGTCGATCATTGCATGAACTCGTTCAACTGTTGCCTTTCTGTGGAGCAGTATTTCCACACAGCTCCTGTTGTTTACCTCCGACTGGAAGAGGTCAGCAATCCGCGCCACATTACTGTCTCCAGCGACCAAAACTTCCCGTGTCACACCTTGGGGAGGTCTCTGGGGAGGACTCTTCGGTCGTGGCGTTCCCTTAGTAGTCTGGTAACATCCTGCTGGTCGAAACCGCTTGGATACGCCTCCACTTGCGTCCCTATTTCTGATAGCATCTGGGTCTTTTGCGTCGTGAGGTTCATCCGCGTCTTTGTCAGTCCCTATGTTGCTGCTGCCATCTAGTCTTTCGGCGACTGGTTTTAAAGAAGTATGCAACCCTTGCGGTTCGTTCACACCTTCATGGCTATCACGATATTCCTGGGATGCCCTATTATATGTAATCCTGTTGTCCAGCTGGCCATGGACATCTTGGACATCCAGACACACACGTGATTCGCACGACTGCTCCTTCGACATCGATGGCAGTGTCTCGTTGCTAGTGGAAGGTATTGCTTCTTGTGATTCAGCCTCCATGCCTCGAAAGTTCCCATTTCGTGTCGTAAGCTCCCTCAGCTGTGTCTCTATTGTTGTTATCCTTCGGTGCAGCTCTTTTAGAGCTCTGCCATCCGTTTCCGTTTGCTGGAGGCGCTCGACGAAGCCGTTTAGCTGCACCCCCAGTTCCTCCAGCGTTTTCTGCTGCGTCTGGCACAGCTGTTCTAGCATTGTGCAGCCCTTGCAGGAGATACTGGTCAGAGGTTCTTGCGGCTTAGTACTTGTACTGTCGATCAATTTTATAACATGCTGTGGAGCCCGCACAGTGATCTCTTCATCTGGCCGGCACTGGGTCCTCGCGGCCGTCCGCCGTTCTAAAGACAAAAGCGATCCGTCCTGGATTTCACCAGGGGTAGGCACTGACTCCGGGGTGTCAGAAAGCTTCCTCGAAGTCACTGACCCTTACGGCACCCTCTTTGTCTTCGGTAAGAGCACGTAGGTGCCCCTCCGGCAGCAGCACATCGGCGCTCAGCTCCCCGTCGCTGTCCAGTGATGGTTCTTCGCACTGTACAGTACTCAGAAGATCGCTAGGTACTTCCGCAGCAGCTTGTAGTCGATCCAGCAGTTCGCTCTTAGATCCAACGGTTGAAAGTCCCCTTGCTTTTAGCTCCCGTTTAAGATCCGCGACCTTCATCTTCTTCTGACTTCTGACATACGTAAAGACTTTGCAGCGCCATCTAGATGTGCTCCTGCGAACTGCTTCAAACAATCCAAGGCGGCTATTCGGTCAAGCCAATTTAAGGTGCAACCCCACCGTGCATGACGTTTTGGCGTTTTTTTGACGGCTTATAACTTTATTTCTATGTATCTTACAATTATAAAATAAATGTCAAAATAAAGAGGTGCTTTTAACAAGACTTTAATGTCTCGATATTACGTTTATTTTGAGTGGTTAGTTAACTATTCAGCTTTTAATAGACCACAGTCTCTAATATTGAAAATATTTCTCGAGCTGTAACGTCCCATCGTCCACGATATTTTACGTGAGCGTACGGTTGGATGTAATAAATTAAAAGTAAGCAACAAATTGTACAGATAATGTATATTTAAAATAAAAAGTAAAGTTTAAAATGGTACTATTTATGCCGCTATAAAACCGAATCACGTCAGCTAATCAAAAAAACGAGACATTAAATTATGAAGCATCCTTCGATATTGCATATATTACAGAACTTCCATATTGATATGTTACACGTTAAGAATGTTATAAGACCTCAAACTTTTCCCATTCAGTTACGCGCGAGTTGTAGTTTCTTAATATAAAATACAGATGGCGACACGTGTTCAAGAACAGCCCGATGTGCATTTTTCGTCGTGTGCCGCTTGGAACGCCAGCGAAAACAGAAAAAGCGCCAGATGTCAGGGTGTCAGATGCCTGGATGCCCACAGTGGGCGAGCCAGAGATGTCAGGAACAACAAGCGCGAGGCTGCGGGTGACAACAGCTACCTTTGCGCGCGTCTTTCTGTGCGTCGTATACTACCCGACGTGATCCAAATGAAATGGGCACCATGAAAATGCATTCTGCCATTTCAGATTCCGCTACACGTATGCGAAAACATTTTAATGTTTCTATCACTTGCAAAAATCATTTTCGCAATCAAACTATGCTTGTCGGAATGGTTTGACTATATTTTGTTTCAAAAACCGCCTCGGTCGGCTCTTAAGTGGCAATACATATTAAAACAAAGCACAAAGCATTAAATCGTCTCAGTGTCTCTGGAGCCAGGTGCTGGCCAATGAGTCCCATATCTGTCGGGTTTAAATATCGGCCGAGGTGCCCGCAATCCGACAGAGGCCAATCTGAGATTTCGGTTGCACGTCAAATGATTCCAGTTAGTCGAAATAAACCCGCTATTCTTTTTTTAATTTTTATTGAGGCGTGGTAAGTGATTTTTGTTTGTTTGACTTGTGAAACCCTAGAATCTAAATATTTGCTTTGCTTTACCTTAGTTCGGAGCGCAGCCAACGCTACGGGCTGATGAAGCCTCTGAAGCAGCGCCAAGAGCGCGAGGTTAAACTGTTCGTTTTCTTTCTGTGCCTATGCGGTCGGACTAAACCAGAGGCACTAAATAAGCTACGCTTCATGCACATGTTGGTGTTTAAAATGATGGTTGTCAGGTATCTGAAGGTTTATCTGAACACAAAAAACGGTCAGTCTAGACGATAGGGACGAAACACAGACAGGGAGAAACAGAAACAGAGACATACACACCGCTGACTATCAACTAAGACTTTATACTTCTTCTTCATCACTTTGACCCAAAGATTCACACCTAAAGTAATGCCAATAAATCACCCTAAATCCTTACATTACACTACTAAATTACTAAATAAAAATAAAAATAAAAATAAAATAAATTAATTACAATTAAATTATTAAATTTGGTCACTAACACCTCCCTGACCCAACCCACAAACCACCGCGGACTCATATCCCTCTTATTCCCTTTCATGGGGCCGTCCCACACTGCAAAAACTGTCTTCTCTCTTGCTGACCGTGATGGACGGCATGCTCACGCAGTCATCGGCGCATTCCTCAATCGCCAGGGCCTCGAGAATCTCGCGCGCAAAGGCATTTCTGTGTCTTTTAACAATGGAAACGCTGCTGAAACTTGGCCTGCACCCGCACGTGCGGCAATGGGCAGCAAGGTGCCCAGCCCCCGTGCCCTGCACCGACGCCGCGTGCTCCCTGACTCTGTCATTGATGCAGCGTCCCGTCTGCCCAATGTAGCGGCTCCCACATGACATTGGAATGTTGTACACAACGCCGGTCTGGCACACAGCGTACTTAGTCCTGTGCGCAGTGTTGCAGGCGGGCTGGCGGTTCTTGGCCTGATTCACCCTGCGGCACATAGAGTTCCCTCTATTCGGCGCCGAACACACAACCCTGACATTCTGTCGTGCAGCGATCTTTTGAGTCGGTGGGTGACACCGCCAGCCCGCCTGCAACACTGCGCACAGGACTAAGTACGCTGTGTGCCAGACCGGCGTTGTGTACAACATTCCAATGTCATGTGGGAGCCGCTACATTGGGCAGACGGGACGCTGCATCAATGACAGAGTCAGGGAGCACGCGGCGTCGGTGCAGGGCACGGGGGCTGGGCACCTTGCTGCCCATTGCCGCACGTGCGGGTGCAGGCCAAGTTTCAGCAGCGTTTCCATTGTTAAAAGACACAGAAATGCCTTTGCGCGCGAGATTCTCGAGGCCCTGGCGATTGAGGAATGCGCCGATGACTGCGTGAGCATGCCGTCCATCACGGTCAGCAAGAGAGAAAGACAGTTTTTGCAGTGTGGGACGGCCCCATGAAAGGGAATAAGAGGGATATGAGTCCGCGGTGGTTTGTGGGTTGGGTCAGGGAGGTGTTAGTGACCAAATTTAATAATTTATTGTAATTAATTTATTTTATTTTATTTTTATTTTTATTTAGTAATTTAGTAGTGTAATGTAAGGATTTAGGGTGATTTATTGGCAATACTTTAGGTGTGAATCTTTGGGTCAAAGTGATGAAGAAGAAGTATAAAGTCTTAGTTGATAGTCAGCGGTGTGTATGTCTCTGTTTCTGTTTCTCCCTGTCTGTGTTTCGTCCCTATCGTCTAGCTGACCGTTTTTTGTGAACTATGTACCAACTAGCTCAACTTCAGCCTGTTGTTTATCTGAAATCACAGGAAACGCTTTTCCGTCACTCCACAAATGATTAAACAGTTCGCGACAAAGCAAAGCAATATTACGTGAGCTTCCTGACACCGCACTTTTGAATCACGACGATCGGCAGTTGCATTTGATTTGTTACTAATCACCAAGATGGCGGCGCCCACAGCAATATCTGGAGGAAAAGTGCCGATACTCTAGCGTAGCTCATTTAGCTCACAGGCTAAACCAAGTGCGGTGGGGGATCGTTGGCCTAGGGTGCCTTCATGTGCGCTTTGCTTAGGTGGAGTCATCCGGCCATTTTGTCCCACACTTTTATTTTCCTTTTTATTCAGAAGCGCGTGAAAGAGCGTGTCCCTCCACGCGTCTGTGGCGCTGACTGTGCTATGGCGACATTTTGTTTTCGTCGATTTCTTTGTATTTTCCCTGCGCAGGCGCGTGCTGTCGGCATCGGGTACTACACGATGGCATCACCCTAAACAGAAAGACATTGAGGCACCCTACGTTGGCCGAGTGTGTGGTGGCACCGCAGATCAGAGCACGTGGAGAAATGCTCAAGCGCAAGCTCCGTTCAAAGCACGGAGCTCACGCTGCAGAACCTGTAGGGACTAGGGTGCCTTTATGTGCGATTTGCTTAGGGTGATGACATCTGGCCATTTTGTTCTCAAACGCCTATTTTTATTTTTTGCTCTGAAGCGCGTGAAAGAGCGTGTCCCCTGCACGCGCTCGTGGCGCTGACTGTGCTACGGCGACATTTTGTTTCCTGCGATTTCTTTGTATTTTTCCTGTGAGCGCGTGCTGTCGGCACCGGTACTCTACAAACGATGGCAATTACCCTAACCAGAAGGACATTGAGGCACCCTAGTAGGGACTAAAGCCCCTCGATGTGTTTGCGTTGGTCTTTCAAGTAACCTCAAATGTGCCAGTGCACGAGGCCCGTCTCTCGAGCGGCCCTTGGAGGCAAATGGCGGCCCAGCACTAAAATGACTGGTCCTTGAAAGCGAATGGCGGCGGAGCACCCGCTCGTGGCACGTGTCTTGCGCGTTTCCAGCAACAATGGTTGGCGGTACTTGTAAAAAACGCCTTTATCAAGGGGCTTTAGCAGGGACCCTGGGTTCAGTCGCCCATCTGCATCCTACCGTCGTGCGATCGTGTACCACATATACTGCGTAATGCACGTTAAAGATCCCGAGCTAACAGTTGTACTGCACTTTTTGTAATCGTCAACGGGTAACAATGTCGCCCTACGAAACTGCTGCTCTCTAAAAAACTAACGACTAATTTTGAATGCGCCGTTACATTGCATTTTTAATGTGTGTTCGCGTGTTCGCGTTCTTTTTTTTTTTTTGTCTACATCTTTGATTATGCGGCTCTCACATGTGATGAAACAGACTATAGATGTCGGACTTCTGGAAAAATATTACATAACTAAGAAAATGGCACGTGAACGCAAAAGACAAAATCGCACATAATAAAAATAATTGAAATACTAGAATTGATTATAATTGTGTTTTCAAAGTTTTGAGCGCACCAAAAGCTATAAAAGCGAGCTCGATGCTTTGGATGGTGCGCTTGTTCACTGGAAGTGTAGTTCAGGGCAGTATGCTCGCACTTGTATGTTCCGCTTCGCTCGCACGATAAAACCAAATACATTACTGGTAATGTACCTATACTTCGTGTCACCCCATGATGGACTAAAGGTAAAAGCTACGGGTCACCAGATCCAATCACAAGCCACTTAGAAATTGCGTGGTATTTCGCTTCGATGCACGTGTCGGTGCCTCTGTCTATAGATCACTAATGTGTATGGGTGGACAGTGGTTCGAATTGAACAGCACTGAGTGACTCATCAATTTTACATCGCAAAGAAAGCCACGACATACAGACTCTTTGCAGTGTCGAAGCTATAGAAATGATGCAGCGCTTTTTGGTTCGGAGCATTATTCGTCCACCCCTATTCAATGTTAAGCATGTCATAGTTTAGCGTGTAACGTGATTGGACCTGGCGGCCCGTGGCTTTGGCCTTTAGTCCATCGTAGGATGAGACAAAGTATAGTGAAACAAAGCTTACCTTCTGTATATGTGCAATGCCCTCAGTTTTCGCGTGATTACACGCTTGTTTATCATTATTGTTTTCGTTTCCCACTGCGATTCATTTCGTGCTCTTTTGTGTGTTACATGCATTAGAGACCAAGGTAACCCAGGCACGAATTCTATTTCGCTGGATTGCTAAAAGAAACCTATGCAACTTGCCACGTGTGCCACAATCAATACAAAATATTCTAAGTTTCACATGCTGACCGCTTGCCTCAGTAAACATTGTTATTTGTCAGAGAACAATTGCGATTACTGAAATCACGTTGGAAAATGCTCGTTCTAAGTACGCGACCGTTGGCAGGCAGTGAATACTCATAGTCGGCGCCGAGATGATTGACAGGTGCAGCTTTTCTATCGACTCAGAGTTAGACTCGTGTTCCTTCTCTTTTGTCTGTAAGCACACAGCTGAGACAGCTTACACCAAGTCTGAGAGGCAATAGAGTACTATGAGCATTCAAAGATAACGGCCTGAGCAGTATGTCTGATGACTCAGTCTGTAGCTTTCGATGCACAGAGCTTCGCATTGCGCTCATGCGCTCGAGATCGTAGAAGACATTGATTTGCCACTGTTGAGCACCAGCAGTTACCACTAGCTGGAGCATGCTTATCAGCATGTGATTATTCATCGCATCTATGCGTTCGCATATCATGTTCATATGTATCGCTAGCAGACTACGTGTGCAATAACGGCATCAGATTAAACACGATCATAGGATGTCAGATCTGAAAGTTTACTGGAGTTCTGATCAAGCTACACCTTACATGCAAATGAGCTAATGCTACTTCGGTTTCCGCTGTGATCACACTCAGTGAATGTTTATGCGTTGATGCTGTTATCGTTTCCACTGCGATTCATTACGCTGCTGCGTTATTGTGTCGCTACATGTATTAGAGACCAAGGTAACCCAGGAGAATTCTATTTCGCGGATTGTAAACAAAAACCTATGCAACTTGCCACGTGTGCCACAATCAATACAAAATATTCTAAGTTTCACATGTGACCGCTTGCCTCAGTAAACACTGTTATTTGTCAAGAACAATTGCGATTATGAAATCACGTGGGAAAATCTCGTTCTCAGTACGCGACCGTTGGCAGGCAGTGAATACTCATAGTCGGCGCCGAGATGATTGACAGGTGAAGTTTTTCTATCAACCCAGAGTTAGAATGTTTCCTTCTTTTGTTGTAAGCAAACAGGAGACAGCTTACACCAAATCTGAGGGCAATAGAGTACTATGAGCATTCAAAAATAACGGCCTGAGCAGTATATATGTGTACAAGCTTTAGCTTTTGATGCACCCTTAACTTTCGATACGCTCAACGCTAGTGTAAAATGTTTCATTCTTCATCAGCGTACCATGTGCGTGCTTACACTATATTTTATACAACGTCAAACTCTATCCGTTTGCATCTTTTTTTATTTATGCACACCACTACTTGCGCGCATAAATCACCAAATTAAAACTGGTACAGGATGTCACAAAAAAAATTTACAGGGTTCTTTTTTTACCGCAAAAATAAACTACGCATCGCCTAACGCTCACTCTCCGCCCAAAGGTAGCGCTAGGTCACAACCATATGCCAAAGTTTCATCCCGAACGGACACCTTATTCAAAAGTTATAAGTGGTTTCCTGAAAATTTCAATGGGAAAATGGAGCCCATTTTTGCCCGTTTCCGGTTTCTGGTGGGTTTCATGTATTCGAAAACCCCGTCGGCCGCCATTTTCCTATTGAACTTTTCAGAAAATCACTTATAAATTTCGAATAAGGTATCGGATTGGGCTGAAACTTTGACATCTGTTTGTGACCTCTAGCGCTACCTTTGGGCGGAGAATGAGCGTTCGGCGATACCTAATTTATTCTTGCAATAAAAAAAAAACTGTAATTTTTTTGTGACACTTTGTACATTGTTTAAACTATGTGCAAAAGCTATCCACAGACCCAGAATCTTTGCCTGGCCATTCATTGCATTTATCACTGGATTCGTATTAAAACTAATTCTTATCATTTATTGCTGTGAGTTAATTGTTAACCTCGGCATTTTTTTTTTATTATGACTCCCGCACCAGTCCTACTTTGGGTTTACCAAACTCAACATCAAAACCAGAGTGTCATTTTTTGTGTTTTCCAGTCTCGTGGTTTTGGACATAATAAACACCCAGCTACCTAAATGAGACACCAGACCGCCAGAAAAATAGTTCATTTGTTTTGATTTTTTAGGTAGTTAATTCCTCAAGCTAGAATTTCGGAAACCCAAGTCTATCACGTCATTACGTTTTCCATCCACAAAGAGCCAAACACATGCGCGACAAAAGGGCCGGCCCGTCATATTGCCACCCGCAGAGCCGAGAAACCAACGCTCGGTCACGGACTTGTAGAAGATTCGCGTTCATTCTTGCACCAGACGTAACTTTTGCCCTGCTTTCTTGTTCTCGAAAGTGCCAGTTCATCCTCGCCCCGAGCGCGCGACGCTCGAACCTTTTTGACGAACTTTCGAGATAGTGACGCACTGTAGATAAGCAGCTGCCCGCGACCTTGTCGAGTCACTCTCGCTCTCGCTCTCTGTTACGCTGCCGAATCGCCGGTTGCTTTTCTGCTGCTTCGACGCTCTTTCTCTTTACTTATTCTGTTTGGCACAAGTTCGCCGACTAAACCTTTATTTTTCAGTTCACTGTTCGTCCTCTCGTCACCTTCATTCGTGACAATATGAATCTGATCACATTGAAATATGTGTAATTGGCCTCTGAAATCTCCGATAACGGCGCACAGGCAATTTTATAATTTTCAACGCGTCGGTGGTTTTGTTGTGCATGTGCCTCGCCGTTTGGCTCAGGACGATTTTCGCCTTTTGTTCTGCCCACATTTGCTGGAGACGTGACCTCGGAGCGTAGGCAACTGGCCCCCTTGCACGAGAACTGGCGCAGCCGTTCGCGTTCCAAAGAAAGCTCGTGCAGAGAAAAAAGGGCAAGGGACCAGGGATGTCTAATTCAGGATATAGAAAAATACCCCACTGTATCGAAGCGCCACCACACACGATTTCTCGCATTGATGTACAGGCCTGGAAGGAGATCCCACCGCCATCTGTTGGTTCAGAATCACACTAACCAAGGTGGGTTGCAACTAACACCGCGAGATCTCCTCGCTTTGCTACGAAGTGCGTGAATATCTTTCCAGGTGCCTTTAGTGAACGTGTTTTTTCTTTTCCTTTTTAGGGCTGTGCGACCAGCAGTTTGATCTATGGTTCGCTTAGTTCGCTCCAGTGTGTTGTGGGATCCCTACTTATCTTATGTTGACTTCGTCATTTGCTTGATAGTATGCAAGCAATAGGTCGCACCGCTCGCGTACCGACCGCACGAGTAAACACCTCTTTCGGCTCGACGGCTTCGCCAACGTTCTTGGCTACCGACACCCATCTTTGTGGGCGCTCGAAAGAGTTCGTCGCGTTGATTCCTTTGAGGAGGTTGTGGGTCGCCTGTCAATACCGCCCAATCAGGCCGAGTTCCACTCACTCCGAGGAAGTCACCGACGGGGAAGCGCTACCACATGGGAAAAGGTTCGTATCTAGTACTTAAGTTCAGAGTCCGATGAAGAGAGTGCCAAGGCTGTCTAGTGGTCCGGGTCTTCAGTTGGAGGCCTTGCATCGGCACCGGCCCTTTCGTCTGTCTCCAGTCCGAACTCCGCGTGTCCTCGGCCGCCAGAGCCTCGCCTTTTTCCCTTCTTTCTCTTTCTTCCACAAGGTTGAGGTCATCATCACGGTGAAGCGAACCCGTACAACGCGCGTAGCACTTCCACTGGTTCGCCTCACCGCCGCCATTTTCCAAACTGAAGTATGATCTCGCGTTTTCCCGTGCGCGACGAGAGCAACGAGAATGGCACGCAGGGGATCCGCTACGTGCGCTCGCAAAATAGCGATAGCGAGCATTCGTACGCATAGCTCGCTGCAGTACGTACG
The DNA here is from genome assembly GCA_037355805.1 of Ixodes ricinus. Taxonomy (NCBI): domain Eukaryota; kingdom Metazoa; phylum Arthropoda; class Arachnida; order Ixodida; family Ixodidae; genus Ixodes; species Ixodes ricinus. Next base: position 34,578 of record JAZHYW010016107.1, on the reverse strand, counting down.
TATGGCTCATGCGCAGTGTGGAGGACGCAGCGTTAACGCTAACGTAGGGGGCTTGCGTTTGCTCTATTCTCTCTACAGACCCGTTTTCTTACGTTACGTGACGATAATGTCACCTGGGAAATTTGTGCTTCGCATTTCAAGGAGACCTGGCACGCGACATTCGAGACTCGAATATTTCGGTGACTTAGACGTAACGTAAGAAAACGGTGCTGTGTGAAAAGTTGAAACAGAGCTCAACTCCTTACGTTACGTTACGACGAGCCTTGTTTCCTTGGCTGCCACGGTAACTCACCGTCCTAGCTCGTCGTCACCGAAACATTCGTGTTTAGAATGTCGCGTGCCAGGCTATCTCCTTGAATTGGTAGCCACGCTTAATACGAAGCACAAATTTCCGGTGACGTTTCGTAACGTAACGTAAGAAAACGGGTCTGTGTGAACGCGCCTTTATACGGAAAAGTAGCGACACCCTTTGAAGAATGCTGCCTGCTATCTTGGGCCAAACCAGGCGGCGCTACCTTCGACGCGCGGGTATAAAAAAGCAAAACATAAAGGTAAAAGGTGTGCTCGTTGGAGGAGGAGGGATAAGATGTCGCTACCTCTTTATTCAGGGCGCATAAGTGGGTATTCACGAGGGGAGAAATCTTGGGGTATTCACACGAGGAGAAATCCTGGGTATATTGTAAAATATACATCATCGAGTCGGGAGTATATTGTGAAAATAAGCCGACAGGTAGAGTGCAACGTATATAGGAGGCACTTGTCGAACACTCAGACACGAGACCTGGAGCTGCTCCCGGATAGGGTGCTTCATGTGCGCTTTGCTTAGGTGATGACATCTGACCAGTTTGTTCCGGACGCTTTTGTTTCTTTTTTGTTCCCGAGCGCGAGCAAGCGCGTCTCCCGCCGCGAGCTTTTGGCATTGACAGTGCTCCGACGGCATTTTGTGACCGGCTATTCCTTTGTATTTTTCTCGAGAGCACGTGCTGTCGGCATCGGTTGCTACAAAGAATGCCATCACCCTAGGCAAACAACACATTGCCGGAAAACATCTTACATAATCACAGAGTGCGTGATCACGGTGCAGTGCTAGTTGTCAGAATCACCAGTGGCTAATTCGGGTGGTCATTTCCCGGCAAAATATTTTGCCATATTTCCGGCAAGGACGTTCGCGTGGTCAAAGGCTGGCGAGTGCGCGCCGTTCGGGTGGCGCTTTCTCAGGCGTGTGCCGGCAATTTACCGGCACATTTGTCACCAGAGCTGCAAGAAGTCGGGCAGCTTGTCTGCCAGACTGTATTCAGTATCCTCACATCCGATTGGGGAAAAGGAAACCAAACGAAGCAATGCTCACCGATAGCGGGCTCGAAGTAGAAAACCAAGCCATTGAGACGAGGCTTTTGAGACTCTAACACTGTCGCATTACAAAAGCGGTTTTTTTCTTTTCATTCTGTACACATATTAAGCAAATTCTCACTATTCTGTGATAACTGATTTGTTGCTGCACCAGACCGTATGCGCCGTGACAGCTACCTTCTTATTTTCCTCTCCCTGTCTTCTGTTTTCCCACTCGCCCATCCCCGCACAGAGTAGCCAGCCGAGACTCTCTTCCGGCGTTTTAATTTCTCTGTTTTTTCCTGATCATTAAATGAAATGGCACCCCTCTGGTCCGAGAAAAAGGCAAAAAACAACGGAGATAAAGATAAAATATTTAAAAGGAAGATTGCGCAAAGATCACTTTTGCTGTGGTACACAGTGAGTTATTGCACCGCTGTAAGAAAAAAAATAATGGATAGTGGTGCAGCTCTACACTTGAACGCGCATTACTATTTCAATGGGGGGGGCCAAATGAAAATGCTGAGGATTCAAGGAAAAAGGTAATAACAAGAAAATAGTATACTAAACAGCGCGACGCTTTGGTGAGCCTTCTAGGATTCTTGTAAAGATGACAACAGTTCTTCGGGAATCCAAACAAAATATATTAAAATTTGTTGACCCACGTCTCAGAGTCCGAATATATGTTGCTGATGCCTACAGCGCGCCTGTTGTATTATAGAATAACCGAGGAAGAAGTTAACAACGTTCACGCGCGACCCAGGCAAACGAAAACGCCAGTTGCAGGCGCTTTGTGTTCGGGTGGAGAGGGTCACGTGGTGCGCCGCTGGCGCGGTTTTGGTTGCCCGTGCCGCTCGGCGTGGGCTCGCCGGCTATTGACCACCCGAATTCGCCATAAACGTGCAAGAAAGAAGAAAAGAAAAACAGGAAGAAGGAAAGACTCAAACGTTTTTTTTATCTCTCCTTTTTGAATTTTTTGTGTTTTGAAATATCTTTAAAAAAGATGGTCGTCTAATTTTTATTAAAGCCCAAAAACTTTAGCTTTTCCATTCTGGTGAAAAGTAAGAGCAGCGGAGCTGTACTATGTGTCGCCGTCGCTCATAGATGGCAGTAGCTGTCCAGAGGACAATATGAGATTATTTGTCCATGGACACGAAACTGGGGAAACTAGCCCTTCACAGCTCCGCTGTAAAGTCTTCATGATGATTTTCGCAATTCTAAAATACTTATATTACAAAATGGTTTTAAAATTAACTTCAGACTTCCCATAAAGAAGAACACAACATTTGCATAGGAGTTATTAATTTTAGTTTAGGTTCAATTTGCTCAAGGTCTAAAGTTGCCGAAGGTAAACTGTGAGCCAAACCCGTCACAACATTTGTCTTCAGCACGTGGTACTAGTGCATTTGTCCGAATGAGAGATCTGTCCCCCTTGTGTCGTAAAAAAGGCGAGCGCCGGAACGAAGCCCCGCCTGACCAAACCGGCGTATCGTATGGCGTCATCTGTCCTGCTCTGTGCAGCTCACGGCTCGGCTGCGATTGTGGCTCATTGACTGCTGCAGCACGCAGGTGTACGAGAGGAACAGGACTCGTTCTGCTGGAAACGAACAAAGGGCGGGGCGTTAAGTGAGAGGAATGCTGGAGTCTTCCTGTGGACGAGCCGGTAACAATAACAAATGGAAACTGGCTGTCGCGCAATATAACGAACATGTTGAGCGGGGAGAAAAAAACAAGGTGGGAGAAGAGTGTTTCTGTCGCAATATATTCCGACAAGACTGCAATAACAAGGACACCTGACGCCGACGGTCACGGGGGCAACAGGTTTAGCGGGAACGGGGCGCTGTTTTAATGACCTCCGGTACGGCACTGCAAAAAAGCCGAAAGTTTCCCGTTAAGCCGGGGAGTAAACCAGCACCCAATATGAAAGAAAGGGAAAGGGGAATTGATTGGTTCAGAGGTAGTGTTACTGAAACCGGAGCCGGGTTCCGGTAATTTCATTCGTGCCGAAACCTCCTCCCTTTCAAAGAAAAAATAATAATAAAGAACATGTTTGGAGTTGGCTCTGATTATCATTAATGTTCTCAACCGTTGCATGAGGGTGAGCCGTTAGTGTTCCAGCACGGCTTTAGTCGTCTCTAGAACCATTTTATCGCTAAAAATAATTGTTGTCAAATGTCTGCAGCTTTATCCAAAACCCTCAGCGAGCAATTTTCCGTCTTCCGAAGAATTTTAAAACGGTACTACGACAGATAAAAACAACATTGACCTACGCTTCCTACCTGACACCGTGACGAAAGTTGAGGAAGTCAGATTTTATAACCGTAACTGCCGTCAAGTGCGCCCCTCTGTACTACGCAAGAAAATGGCAGCGCCCACGAAGACATTCGGGTGATAGAGTGTCGATGCTTTAAGCGTAGCTCCTGTCCGTCACTCTTTGTCTAACTCTTTCGTATTTTTGAAACTATTACCAACGCGGTCAATCTAAGTTTAATGCGGTTAAGGGTGCCCAGAGGAATCCGAAGCCTTTGTTACGCTTAAATGTTTAGTAGTTGAAGCCAACTATGCACATTAGTTTCACGCGAACCCTTAATCGAAGTGAAGTTTGACTGCGGTCTAAAGACGGTTAAGGGTGCCAAACGGTCATCCTCAACCTGTTACGCCTAAATGTTTAGCAGATACTGCTAACTATACTTTAGTTACGCAGAGCACTCTTAACCGGGGTTAAGTGTGAGTGAGGTCGAGACGTAAATGCGGTTACGGGTGCCCGACAGGGATCTAAACCTCAGTTACGCCTAAATGTTTAGCAGTTGCTGCCAACTCTGCTCCAGTCTACACGGGAACCCTTTACAGCAGTTAAGAGTGACTGAGGTCACACCTAAATGCGGTTAGGAGTGCCCTACGAGGCATCCTAAGCCTCAGTTACGCTTATATGTTTAACAGTTACTACCACTATACCCTAGCTACCTGGGCCCCTTAAACCACAGTTAAGTGTGACTGAGGTCAGACTGAAATGCGGTTAAGAGGTGCCCCAGTGGTATCCCAAAACTCAGTTACGCTTAGATGTTTAGCAGTTTCTGCCAACTATACCTTTGTCAGATGGAAACCATTAACCGCAATTAAGAGTGACTGAGGTCATACTCAAAGGAGCCATGAACCGATTTTCCTGCTTTCTCTAAATACTACTTAGAATCACTCCACTAACGTTAATAACTAAAGAAACTTGCCTTAGTTTTTCTTTCCAGGCAATGGCAGTCTTCCAAAAATTCGAGAAATATGAGCATCGTGCATCCCCTCAACTCGCAGACAGAAAAAGCGGCCACGTGGCCTGGTGCCTATCCTATACCGCCAATATTAATCATACCAACTCGCTAGGGTCGGCAAAGTAGAAAACGCGTGCTAAGCTCCATGAATTGTTGAAGTTCGGCTATTCTCATAATCGCAGTGGTTGGACACGAGCCGTTACCCGAGTGTCCGCCGAGGCATGACTGTTACGAGCCGAAGTCGAATGCTCAAGCAGTTCTCGTGTCCAATCCATGAGCCACGCTCGATGGCGTCAGGCGGATGGTTTCAACCCCATAATTACGTCATCGAGGTTTGCGAAGGCAAGACTGAAAGAAGTAGCTTTCTTTTCACCTCGCGAATTTACCACGATAAAGAAGCTTCTGAAACAGTAACGGTCTGTGCGAGTATTCTTGAGGCAGAATAGGAGTACCAGCACGCCTCTGCTCCGTCATGAACATTCCAACCCAATATCGTTTCATAACCCCTTTAAATGCGGTTAAGGGTGCCCAACGGGCATCCTAAACTTCAGATACGTTCATATGTTTAGCAGTTACTGTCAACAATACCTTAGTTAAGCGGGCCCCTTAACCACAGTCAAGTGTGACTGAGGTCATACCTAAATGCGGAGAAGGGTTCCCAACGGGCATCCTAAACCTCAGTTATGCTTCAGAATTTTAGCAGTTATTGCCAAGTCTACCCTAGTTACACGGGCACCCTTAGCCAGTGTTGGGTAAAGTACATCTTAAAAGTACTTAAGGTTAAGTACAAAGTAAAAGAGACGTGGTGTATTTCAAGTAAAGTACTAAGTACACTGGGTTACAGTGTACTTGAAGTAAAGTACTATAAATATACTGTACTTTCAAAGTAAAGTACAAGAACTTTTAGCACAATCTTTCATAATGCGTTTTCATTGCACTATACTGTCACTTTTTAACTGGTACGCATTGCCCCAGGGGCAAATAAGGGTGCGTCACTTATTTTTGGAAATTGCGGCGAATATTCGGTAAAATCAAGTGGCCAGAGACTAGCTATTTTCGGAAAAAAAGCCAAACTAAAAATTCCCTCCAACTTCTAAATTTGGCGAGGCTTGCACTGGCTTGTTGCACCAAGGGGATTAAATGTACTAAGAGAGGTGCTGATGTCAGCCCCGTAATGTCCGCAAGCTATTCTCTCGTGAATAAGTGTCGTGTCCTTGACAAAAGAAAAAAACAGTGAGTGTGCAGGCGAGCTGGTGACAATTAATCATAATATCACACCTGAGACTGTGCTGTAGAAAAATTAACTAGCTTTGAAGTCGAAGGAAAAAATAACAGCGGAGAATGTATCAAAACATTAAACGCTTTCCCTTGTTTTATTTTTTTCGACTTGAAAGTTTCTTAATTTTCCTCAGCACAGTCTCCAGTGTTAAATTATAACTAATTGTCCTCTCCCAATTATTGTAATCTCGTCAATTGCGCTGACCAAGCGCGAAGTAAGCAAGAATTCGAAAAGCTACGGAAAGCCACGTTCCATAACAATTGGAGCGATGCGTCGTCTGCTTGAGTTTCTGGTGAGAATAGGATATCCCTCCCAGCATCAATAGTGACAGATGGGCCAGTTGGTACATGACTTATTTTGACAAAATGCGCCGCAAGACAAGGACGGAGTAAGTAAGAAAACACAAAGCGCTACTTTCAACTGAAGGTTTATTGAAAACATACTACTTATATACCATATCGGGCTTCTCAAGTAAAAATTCTAATTCTTTGTCTGTTAGATGCAATGACGGGGCACTAATGCATTTGTCATCCCCCTGCAATATAATGTTAAATGACTCGAACATCTCTCTCGAAATTTTGCTTCTCAGCTTTCCCAGAATCTTTGTTTTTTCCTGTTCCAGCGCGCAAGGGCATCTGTCGCAATGAATAGCTAAATTGCCCGAGGGGGAATTCCTTACTGATAGCGCGTGCTCTCTCGCCCTTTCATTAACGCATCTGCCCGTTTGGCCCACGTACCCTTTTCCGCATGTCATCGGAATTTCGTATACGACGGAAGATGCGCATCCCACGCATTTTCTGGAGTGCTTCTTTCTGCAAACGTCACCTCCGTCTTGTTTGTTGTTAATTCTTTGGCACAGGCTGGACAGCTTTTCCGGGGCCGAAAACACAACCGGCAAATCAAAGTGTGCCGTCACTTTTAGATGAGGAGCATCTCTTGCTCAGGTCTATGTCCCGCGGCGTCGGCGTCGTAGTCCGCACTCACACTACGCATGCGCAACTCTCCTCCTTCCCTCTCTCCAACAGCTGCGTGTTACTCTCTCCGCTCTCTCTCTCTACCAGCTGCGTGCACTTCGCGTGCGTTCGCTTCTACTCACACCGCGCGCGCATGCGCAACTCTACTCCTCTAGTCTTCTCTCCTTCAAGTGTGAATATAAGCAGCGGTAGCGCGCTGCGCGCGTTCAGTTCAGCGCTGTTGACTCCACTTCACTCCGTTCTTCCGATGAAGTGTGATGGAAGCAACAGTCCCGTCAGTTAGTGGGTTGGCGCAAGCAAGCGTCAGCACCACCCCACAAACTAACAGCAACGCTACGTCCACTGAAGACAAAGCTGCGCAGCGAAGGGCACGCGACGCTGAGCGCAAACGCTTGAAGCGAGTGGCGGACCCTGAACGTTCACGCGATGGGTGGTAACCAACGCAAGGTAACAGCGTAATAACACGCAAGTTAACAACGTTACTAACAACGTTACTAGCACCGTTAATAACACCGTCAATAACGATCCGCGATGCTCCGCATCCCCCAATGGTTCCCCTCGGGAAGATGGTGTAATTCTTTTTAGGTTGTGTGAGAGCTTGTGTATATACGGTATAACAGCGGGTCTCACTCTCCTCCTGGGCTCCTGTGCTTCCTCTTCTTTATTTTTCATCTTGGAAACAAGTGTTTCAGCCACTTCTTGAAGAAAGCGATCAGGGTAACCCGACGATTTTAGGCGTTCCACCTGGTTGCAAAAACTACTTTTCACAGCGTGGTGGCACGACTTGGCAAACGATGCCTTCAAAAGGGAAAAAGCGACCCGTCTCTTAACCAGCTTAAAGGGCAAGACCGTTTTCCTTGAGCGTGGTCTGTACCAGGGTTGGGCAGGATCGATAGTATTTCAGAAATACATTTCGTATCTGTATTTCTGTATCGCGATACATTTTTTTCACCAGTATCTGTATTCCTGTATCGAAATACATTTTGACTGCTCCTATGTATTTCGTTACATTTCTTGAGAAATACTCCGCCCCCCCCCCCCTCACAAACAAAAAATACAAATCCAAACGCATTTTTTTTTACTTCTGACGGCACTAGGGTCATGGAGATGCCGGGGCATTGTTACCATGCTGACCAAGGTTCCTTCCGATTCTCCAAACTATTTTTCTATGCGTCCTCTTCTCTCTTCTGAGAAGTGTTGCGTAATCGGGGAGCCGAACCAGGTGGCGTGCCAAGAGTGGAGTCAGAGCGTCTTGTGCCGCAGGTCCTTAGGTAGGGGTTTCTTGAGTCATTGTTTGCTAGCTTCAAAAGCCCGCTGCTAACCGTCTCTCTTGTCTTAGCGTACACAGTACACCCAGCCGGCAAAGCTGAGTCACAGTCCGTTGCAGCACAAGCCAGGCGGTAGTTGACTTGAAATAGTAGTATGACTCACGCAGTGAAGTTCAACACATATTCGAATACGTCTGCGGCTGCGCACCAGCGTCCAATCGCGGCGGCATTGCTGGCACGGCTCAAGGGTACGTCATCAGCCGACGGGAAAGTGACCCGCTGCTCTGGTGATCCGAAACCCAGGAAGGTCAGACGTGGCCTCGCTGTGCTGACCCAGACTTCGTGCACCTGCGACTCGTCTCGAGCGCGCTGTTTCTCGGAGAGCTCTTGCCTGTGCCAGCAATATCAGGTCACAATCCACGAGGTCTCTATTTGGAGTATGCAAGACGAAACTTGAGGACTGCAATCCAAGCGTCGGTGGCGGAGGGTCGGCAGGAAGGACCTTCACAACAGGGATGCCAGAGTATCCTTTTTTCAACCGTAACAGAAGATAAGACATGTGTTCCTGGATGCTTCAGGTGGTTCACTATTCTTGAAAATTCCAAATGAGACTGCCTGCACGATCTTCAACGAGGTATCCTATAACGAAGTTACGTATTGTCCTTTCATATAGCAGCGTGGTAAAGTTTCATGTTCAAGGCCACAGCTACAAATAAAGAATACCAGTTCATTCCGCCGTGAAGTCATATGATAAATGTTGACAGGGACGTCCTTATAGGACAGAGGCATGGTTACGTTATGATGGGATTTAAGATGACATATAATTTATTTAGAGGTCGATGTCTTTTCGCATCCCTCGTCAGACAAACCGGATCTCAGGAAAGGGACCGCGGTCAGTCCTTGATGGAATGTTTTTTTGAGCCCATTGAAGACTGCTCGTCGTCCGAAATCACCAGCCTCAAGGCAAAGTGCCAAACCTACGGGAAAGTAATTTCAGGATGAAAAAACTTCCACTTCAAACTTCAAGCTTCATCTCATACGGCGTCTCGAACAAATTTGAAAAATGTATTGCAGTATCAGTATTTCTGTATCTGTATTTCTGCCCTCCCTAAAATGTATTCTAGTATTTGTATTTCCAAATACTTTTTGCCTCTTTTTGAAATGTGTTTCCGATACGTATCGCGATACACTTTTACATACATATTTCAGTATCAGTATCTTAGCTACTATTTTCATGTATCACACTATTTGTATTTCCAAATACATTTTAAAGTATTTCTGCCCAACCCTGGTCTGTATTCCCAGCACACATGCTACTCTTGAAAATCTAAACTTAACTCCAGGAATTGAAGCTTTCCTAACGCCATTGTTTCGCGAGTAAACGTTAGACCTCGCGAATTCAAACAAAAAATTCCCAGCACTCTTTGAATGAGGTTATCATCCAACACAGTGGGCTGCGTTACCAGCACCAGGAAGTCATCCACGTATCTTAGAATCTTAACATCCCCCTTTTCTTTTAGACTGCTGAGCACTTACCGGCCAAATCGCGCATAAAAATGTCGCACAGTACGGGGGCGACTCGTGACCCAATGCAGATCCCATGCTTTTGAACATACAAGTCACTTTCAAAAGACACAAAGGTAGAATCCAGGTAACATGTGAGCAGTTCTATAAATGAGTCCACACTAAGCCCGCTAGAGTTCCTAAACGCGATCTCGTCGTTACGCTCTATGCACTCCCTAACCACAGGGAACAGTTCGTCATACCGTACGGAATAAAACAAGTCCTCTACATCGATGGAGAACCCGCCGAGTAGAAAACATCTGCAGACAAGCACTGGATGGCCGCCTCTGAATTACGAATCAGAAACGGATCGTTTAAATCAAGACCCGCAAGCTGCTTGCCCAAGAAACCCCCGACCTCACGTTGCCATGAGTCCCTTTCCGACGCTATAACCCTAAAAGGAATATTAGCTTTATGAGTTTTGGCAGTGAAAAACACTTCCAGGCTAAGCTTCTTGGAAGCCTGAACTCTCTTCGCCAGACAGTTCAATTCAAGACTTTCACAAAGTTGCTTGGCCGCTGTCTTGGTCTTGTTAAGTGACACCTTTTCAACTTGCCTGAAATTTTTTAGATAGCCGCCCGCGACTTCTCCCCGAAGAGGCCGTCAGGGATCACGACGAAGCCGCCCTCCTTATCGGCGGTCAGGAGCTTGAGCTTGTTCTCTTGGAAGTAAGAAACCACTGGTCCCGTTCTTGGTGCCTTCTTTTGCCCGCCCGACTTGCATCTCAGGACGTCGACGGCCTCCGAGATACACCTCTCTCTTTCTTCTGCCGTGACTCTATCTGCCAGAGCCCTTGCAATGCACAGCTTCTCAATCGGGTTGGGGTTCGGTGGGAGACTGTACTTGGGACCTCCCTGGAGCACATCTGTCACACTCTTCGGCGCCGACGCTTCTCCCAGAAAGAGAACCGGGCTGGGAGCTGGAGCGCATGCGTTCTTCTTCTTGGGCAGGGTAGCCCTGAGGCTCTCCCACATAAACTCCGTCACCTGCGAAGCAAGCCGGAGGTGTTCCGCGTAGGCCCTCTCAGCAGACCTTTCGTTGGGACTTGATTGGTGGCACCACATCCGCAGACAGTCTCGATACCATCAGACTTGTTTCCACATCTCTGAGCGCATGATTCGGCACATCCTTTTTGCGTGCCCCGCCGACGGGGCACGCATCTGCCCGTTTGGAACGCCTAAAATCGTCGGGTTACCCTGATCGCTTTCTTCAAGAGGTAGCTGAAACACTTGTTTCCAAGATGAAAAAGAAGAGGAGGCACAGGAGCCTAGGAGGAGAGTGAAACCCGCTGATATACCGTATATACAGAAGGTCTCACACAACCTAAAAAAAGTGGCGTCACACTTTGATTTGCCGGTTGTGTTCTCGGCCCCGGAAAAGCAGTCCAGCCTGTGCCAAAGCATTAACAACAAACAAGACGGAGGTGACGTTTGCAGAAAGAAGCACTCCAGAAAATTCGTGGCATGCGCATCGTCGGTTGTATACGAAATTCCAGTGACATGCGGAAAAGGGTACGTGGGCCAAACGGGCAGATGCGTTAATGAAAGGGTGAGAGAGCACGCGCTATCGGTAAGAAATTCCCCCTCGGGCAATTTAGCTATTCATTGCGACAGATGCCCTTGCCTGCCGGAACTGGAAAAAACAAAGATTCTGGGAAAGCTGAGAAGTAAAATTTCGAGAGAGAAGTTCAAAGTCATTTACCATTAGAATGTAGGGGGATGACAAATGCATTAGTGCCCCGTCATTGCAATCTAACAGACAAAGAATTTAATTTTTTACTTGAGTGTCTCCGATTGGGTACTATAAGTAGTGTGTTATTTAATAAACCTTCAGTTGAAAGTAGCGCTTTGTGTTGTCTTACTGACTCCGTCCTTATCTTGCGGCGCATTTTGTCAAAATAAATCCCTCCCAGTATTTCTTCAGAGATTGCGACGGATCATATTCTTATACAAATTTAAAAAGTCCCAATTTCAGGAATGTACTTTGAACTCGGGAGTCGTACATTCGTTGGAAAGTACCAACAAAAATACTCGAAGAGAAATACAAGTAAATACTTAGAGAATGTACTTCAAGTAAAGAACACGTTTTCGAAACCTACTTAAAGTTGTATTTTAAGTACTTCCAACACTGCCCTTAACTGTAGTTAAGTATGACTAAGGTCAGACTTGAATGCGGTAAAGGGTGCCCAACGGCATCCTAAAGCTGAGTTAGGCTTAAATGTTTCGCAATTACAGCCAACTACACCTTACTTACACGGGAACCTTTATTCACAGTTTGATGTCACTGAGGTCAGACTTAAATCCGGTTAAGGGTACCCGACGGGCATCCTAAGACTCAGTAACGCTTAAATGCTTAGCAGTTAGCGCCAACTATACTTTCCCGAATGAAAAATCCATCAATGTAACCCTGTTTGGCAGTCAATGTTTTCTAGTGGACCGCTGACTCTGCCTGACTGTACGTCAAGCATGTCTGGTTGGCCAACAAGTTGCTCTGACCGACAGTCAAACTCCAGTCAGACTCCGCTTGTCGGCTTTCTGACGGTTTCCTGGCGGCAGTCGGCCGCCGCGAAATGCCGTCAAGATTTCTTTGCGGCGATTCTGATTGTACATTGATTGTCTCTGACTGTACGTCAAAAAGTTTTGACGGGCAGACAGACGTAGGGTCAAAAGACGTAAAGTTCGTTTGGATACCACTATTTCGTCAAATCTATGAATACGAAAAATAATCTATTCACGACAAAACGATTTCGGGACGTGAGCCCATGAAACCGCTGATGTTAGAGAAATGTTAGAGTGTAGCTTAGTGGTAAGTCATTCGTGTTTCGGCTGCCGAGCAGTGCGGACGCACGGATGGCGAGCTCCGATCGAGCGACGATAACGGTCGTTGCCGGCCGTGGTGACAGGGCTTTTTGTATCCCCGCTGATTACCGGATTCTGCTGCCGACGTTGCCGGCGGGCGATAAAACGAAGAACCAGGTTTATCTTCACTGCGACGTAAATGCCAGGCCGCTCCGAATCGGAGACTTCAAGGAACCGTTGGAAAAGGTCGACATGCTCAAAGAAGTTGCAGGGCTCGGCGTATGCCAGATGGGACACGTGTGGCTGTGCAGCCTGAAGAGTGCGGCGGCGAAAGAGCGGCTTCTCAAACTGGGCTGGCTTACCGTCAAAGGTAAACTGTGCATCCCCGTGGACCCTAACAGGCAGGAAGTGCGGGTCAAGCTGCATTGGGTACCTTTCGACGTCCCCAACGACGCTCTCCGAAGAGCCTTGGAAGAGTACGGGACTGTCAACGAGGTGAGCAAGGAAAACTGGCGTGTGGATGGCTTCGAGGATATCGAGTCCACCACAAGGATTGCCAAAGTCACGCTGAAGGAGGGAGTGACGCCGGACAAGTTGCCTCACCAGCTGAAGCTTAACGGGGGCACGATCCTTGCTGTCGTCCCCGGACGAGCGCCGGTTTGTCTGCGGTGCAGCAGGGCAGGACACATACGACGTGACTGCCGTGTGCCCCGGTGCGTCGAGTGCCGAGGCTTCGGCCACGTGTCCCAGGAGTGCGTGCGCTCGTATGCTAGCGCAGTAGTTAATCGAGCCACCAATGATGAGGACGAAATCATCATGGACGAAACAGAAACGGAAGAGGCGGCGACGCTGCCTTCGAGCCTACCGGAGACAAAGGAGCAAGCTACGACAGGTGATGCAACTAACGGTACCAACGCAGCAGAGGTAACGGCCAAGGCCTCGACGCCCGACGATGAGGGACCTGGAAAGGAGACGCAGGCGACGACGGCGGGAGAGTACCGACGCCGTGGACAAGGGTGACGTGAACGAGCCACTAATGGAACTGGACCACCTTACGAATGTGAAGCGGCGACTGGATGACGAGACCAAGGACAACGAAGCACAGGAGCTACATCGCCCACAAGGCCAGTGGAAACAAATCGGGAAGAAAGGTCGTTACGCCACCAAGCTGCGGTCCTCGTCGCTGACCCGCGATGGGGAACTGTCGCAGAGACCCGCTGCGCCATGAGCCGAGCTCTGCAGGAGCCAAGCGACAGGTAAGCACCAGGAGGTTGGTCTGTCGACACTAAAAACAAAACAACTGGTAGGGCTCACGTCCGGGCTCCGTATCGGAACTCTGAACGTTAGGGGCTTAGCGGCACGTCGCCGGCAGTGTCAACTTAGTCGCCTCCTCACGGAGAACGACCTGGACGTACTTGCTGTCCAGGAAACAAAAGTGGAGAGTACGAGTCAGACCGACCTCATGGTGCGACCGTTTATGTCGAGGTACAATGTATGTGCGAGCCACTCTGTCGGTAGGTCAGGCGGCTGTTGCCTGTTTTTGAAGAAAGCATCAGGAATCGTGGAGGAAAATGTTATTGCATGCGCGTCGGGTCGTTTTGTTATTTGTGACTTTTCTTTCTCCAATTTAAAGTGGAGGGTTATATGCATCTACGCCCCCACTGTGGAAAGCGAGCGATGCACTTTCTTTGAAAATATTTGCTATTTACCTCCAGAGTGATAGAATCACGGTACTATTAGGAGATTTTAATTGCATCTGTTCACCTGAAGACCGATCAAACCGACCACACAACAGAGATAAATCCGGGGAGCAGCTAAATAATTTGGTTAAAGATTTCGAACTTGAAGACGTAGCGCAATGTACGTCAACCGGTAATCGTGTGATCTACACGCACCATCAAGGTAGCAGTCATGCGAGGCTGGACAGAGCGTATGTGTCGGTCGACATTGTGCCCGAATGTGGTAGTTATGCAGTCAGTTACGTGTCTTTCAGTGACCACAGCCTAGTGACTTTCACAGTGGGTCATTGCAAGAACCGCTCTAGCTTCTCCTGGGAGTTATGGAAGCTAAACGCTAAGCTCTTGGACGATAAGCAATTTACTGAAAAGGTTCAAAGTAGGCTGGAGCAAACAAGCAGTGTAACTGATAATGAAGTCTGCAGGGAGTGGGAATTATTTAAACAACAGGTGAAGCTTGATGCGATAGAGAGGGCATGTCAAATTAAGCGTGAAGAGCGAAAGGTAGAAAACGGTCTTCGCGCGGATTTACAGAGGCTGCACGTGGAGGAAGGAAGGACACCCGGAATCTTCAAAGATGATATAAGCAGCATAAAAGCGCAACTTGAACAAATTGACGAAGAGCGGTATAAGGGGGCGATTGTTCGTGCCCGAGCAGAGAGGTTGCTTTTGGGGGAAGCGCCCACTAAACGGGCACTTGTCCTTGAAAAGAAGTATGTTAGCGGAAACCAGATAGCGGAAATAGAGTACAAAGGCACAATGACTAGCGATCCGGCCCTTATCCAGCGTGCATTCGTTGAGTACTATGAAACATTGTTCGACAAAAAAATACCAAAACAGACGGGTCTTGATACAGAATTCCTGCCAAGTCTTCCACGGTTAGACCATGATGACGAGCAAGTTTTGGAAGAACCAGTCAGCGTAACAGAGATCGAGAAAGCGATAGATGAACTAAGCGCAGGCAAATCGCCGGGCCCGGATGGATTGAGCGCTGTCTTTTATAAGAAATTCAAACCAGAAATCGCGCCGTTGTTGCATCGGGTTTTTAATGAGTCTTATCGGAATCATAGGTTACCAGGCTCCTTTTTGTGTACGCATACAGTCTTGATACCGAAAGGTAACGACGCCTCCAAGCTACGCTTCACTAGCAACTATAGACCGATCACCCTAGCTAATGTGGATTATAAAGTTCTCATGAAGGTGTTAGCAAGGAGGATGCAGAGTGTAATTTGGAAAATTGTAGGGCCTCATCAAACCTGCGGAATTAAAGGCCGGAGTATTTGTACGAATATACACACAGCTAGGAGTGTGCTGGAGTGTTGTGATGCTGAGTATCGGACAATCGCACTGCTCCAAATCGATTTGGAAAAAGCCTTCGATCGTGTATGTCATGACGTACTTTTTCAAATTTTAGAGCACGTGGGAATCGGGTCTTTCATTCTCGAAGGAGTAAAAATGGCTTATTTAAACTGTTCAACAAAGTTGATAATTAACAGAGAAGTCACTAAGCGGATAAACGTTCTTTCTTCAGTACGGCAGGGGTGTCCTTTATCCCCGTTACTTTTCGCGATTTTTTGGAACCTTTCTGCCGCTACATCATTCAATGTAAGGACATTAGGGGTTTCACTTTACACGAGTGCGAGGTAAACATTTTAGCATATGCAGACGATATAGCTGTTTTTTGTTCAGACTCTAGAAGCGTCACAAGGGCTGTGGAAGCGACTAAGCGGTTTTGTGACGTCACAGCGTGTGCGGTCAACTGGTCGAAGTGTTACGGGCTATGGCACGGAGAGTGGGCTTCTGCGCCAAACTTTTTTGAAAATATCCAATGGGCTCGGGAACCCCAAAAGTATCTGGGTGTCCCGTTAAAACATTATCGCGAAAATAACGACTACTGGCGGGAGGAAACTAATCAACTGAAGGCAACCGCGGAAAAGTGGGTAACGAAAGAATTGTCGATCTTCGCACGTGCGACAGTTTGTAACTTGTTCTTTATGTCGAAACTATGGTACGTTCTTCAAGTACTACATTGTTCTAGAGTCAATATTCAGCGAATTCACCGGGTGTTTGCAGTATTCATTTGGGCGTCTCAGTGGGAGCGGACTAGTAGAGCCAATCTTTTCCTTCGACCCCGAGATGGTGGTGTTGGTCTGTGTCACCTCTTCATCCGTCAACTCGTTACACGATTTATGTTTGTGCGCGATCAATCTGACCCATTTCTGCGCACGGTAATACAAACAAAGCTCTTTGATGTGTTGCCCAGTTATGTGGTTTCGTCATGCCGTGTTCGCTACGGAACATTATCGCGTTTTTTGAGAGACGTTGTATCAGCGTGTCGTTTCCTTTTTGTACGGTTTTCTCGGGATTATTTGTCTGTTGTATCGCGCAAAAGATTGACGCGAGATTTGGTGGATGTGTTAATGCCCTTGCCACGGTATAGGTCCATATACGCTGGAGCCCCCGGGCAGGACGTGCTAAAACGTGTTAAAAAAGCGTTGGTTCCCCCTGGGGTTAAAACTTTCTTTTTTAAATTACATGGTGAAACACTGCCCGTAAAAACTTTTTTAGAAGCTAAAGGAATAAATTTATACTGGACAGTAAATTGCCAATTATGCAAGCAGCCAGAAAGTATCGAACACGTCTTTTTAGATTGTTGGGATGCTTTGCTATATTGGGACGTGCTCCAGCGCACAATCAAAAAAGAACTACCGTTAACACCGTATGGGATTCGTTTTCTAACGGCAGACAGTGAACCGGTACCATATGACACAATCCTGCTCCTGGGGCTCCACAGTATATGGAAAAGTCGAATGGCGGTACGTCATGCAGACGTAAACGCCCGTACTGTCCGCGAGTATTTCATTGACAGCGTTAAACGCCTCCGGGAATGCTACAAAAAGATTAATAGTGACCTTGAGTGGTTGCCTGTTCTGGATGAGCTGGCAACTTTAAAACCCTTTTAACTTCACTAACTCTAGCAAGACAGGCTAGATTTCACTTAACTCTTTAGATGTGTGTTGTGTAACGCGTGTCTATTACCGTTCCCAACATACAGTTCTTCGCATCTATTCTGCATTGTTGTATGCAAACCTGGTAATAAAAAAAAAGAGAAAAGCTTAGTAGTAAGACGTCTGCCTCATCAGCAAGCGATCCCGGGTTCAATCCCCCGTGCAGGGTTGCTTTTTTTTTTTTAATCTTTTGAGGATTTTGTTTTGTCGACGGATTTGGTGATATTAAGGTTTCTTTTTACGATTAACATTGGGAAAACCGAATGTTGTCGACGCAATTTCGCCGAACAAAATGGTATGGGACTTCGTTTCCGGAGGTGCATGGGGAACAGCGGGGCTTGGTCTGCCGGCTGGACGCCGCGAAGCGGCGTGTATGACGGGGCCAATTGGGTCAATAGTTTTGTAATTAGCAGCCGCATACTGTCGCCGCGAAGCGTCGTGAAAGCAGGCGGGGGGGGGGGGGGGTTAACGAGTTCCCCAGTGATACACGCGCCGTCCGACTCTCTTTCGGACGGCACTTGTAGGCGCGAGTGGAGTGCCGTCAGATGGCACTGTAGACACAGCCCACGCCTCGGCTTGTGAACCGTTTCATAGCCATCCAAGATGGCCACCTCGGAATGGGAGCTTTTATATAAATGCTGCCCTTGTTGATGAAATTCACTTGGCAGTAGCAGTCACACGTCATCTGATGGACCATCAGCGCACGTTCCACTAGGGCTGCTGACTGGCAGTCAGTGTCCCGAATTACGTACCTTGATGGAATTTTCAATAGGGTTAGTTACACGTGAAACTTTAACCGCGGTTAAGTGTGACTCAAATCGGTCTCAAATGCAGTTAAGGGTGCCAAACGGGTATCCTAAACCTCAGTTACGCTTAAATGTATAGCGGTTACTGCCAACTATATCCTAGTTACACGGGTACCCTCAGCCGTAGTTAAGTCTGACTGAGGTCAGACTTAAATGGTTAAGGGTGACCAACTTATATTCTAAGCCTCAGTTACGCTTAAATGTCTAGCAGTTACTGCTAACTATACCCAGTTACACGGGCAGTTTTAGCCGCAGTTAAGTGTGACTGAGGTCACACTGGAATGCAGTTAAAGGTACCTAACGGGCATGCTAAACACCAGTTACGCTTAAATGTATAGCAGTCACTGTCAACTATACCTTACATGGGAACCCTTATCCACAGTTAAGTTTGACTGAGTTCAGGCTCAAATGCGGCTAAGAGTGCCCGACGGGCATACTAAACCTCAGTTACGCTTAAATGTTTAACAGTTACTGCTAACTATACCTTAGCTACACGGGCACCCTTAACCGCAGTTAAGTGTGACCGAGGCCAGACTTAACTGCGGTTAAGGGTTCTGACCGGCAACCTAAGCATCAGTTACGCTTAAATGTTTAGTAGTTACTGCCAACTATGACTTAGTTTCACGCGACTCCTTAATCGCAGTGAAGTCTTACCTCGGTCAAACTGGAACCACTATATATGATATTACAGGTTCCAGGTGTACAAGCAGTCGCGGGACATGGAACAACCGTTTATAGGGCGAGAAGAAAAAATAATGTTTAAAGAATATTCTATTTTTTTATCTTTAATTTCCGTTAACACTAACGTCATTGAATGAAAACCTAAAACTTGGACAAATAATACAAAAAAACGAACAGCACGACACAGAATCTTTTTTTTTTTATATTTGTCCCAGTTTTAGGTTTTTTTCAATGGTGTTTCCTAACCAACTCGCCCGTGTACTTTCCCTCCTTGCAACGCTAACGCGCTGACACGAAAACGTATTCCTGTTCTGGGGTTCGCTGAACACTTAGGATTTATTGTGGCCACTATTTGATAAAAGTTAGATAATCATTTCATGCTTGTTTTAATATAACATTTGAAAATTTGAAAATTTGAAGAGAAAGAATGCGTCGTGCGTGTTCACTATGCTCGATGCGGAATGCGCGTGAAAGGAGCTTTGACAGGGTTACAATTACACCTTTCTTTCCGCACTAGCGGGGAGATGGTGGCGGCCAGATGCCCCGCTTTAAAATGCGAGAGTTTCACTCAATCCGATTAAACCCCGAAACTGCAGCAGCCTCGACGGGCGCTTTGAGCCTACACCGTTCATCGTAATCGGTGTGACCCGGGCTTTGTGAAGTCGGAGAATGATTGATCCATCAGCCCCCCCCCCCCCCTCTTCAATCTCTATTATTTAGGTATCGGTTTTAAATGAATTATTTCGGCGCTAACTCATTACAAATCGGCCCCGTTTTTAGGGGGATTTTATTTCAAAAGCGTTTTTGGGTACTACGCTGTCAAAAGTTCAGTCCCATTAGTGCTGAGGGCAGACGCAGAAGCACGCGTTTTGGGTCCGATTTAATTTTTCTTTCTAATCTGAGAGGACGTCTTTGAGCTCTCTTATCCATGCTTCTTTTCGACGTTCTAAAATATCGAGGAAATTAGGATTTACGAGTCGCCGTAATTGACTTGAACTGCATAGATTCGGGGCACCGTTCCAAATAATATTTTTTTATCTACGTGCGCATTTTTTTTAAATATAGTTCAGCGTAAAGCGATAGAATGGATGATGACGATAATTTCGCTTTTTTTTTCCGGCCGCGGTCTGGTGCTTAGACTCTACGCGTGGTTCCAGTTTATATTTTGCGCTCTCAAAGGAACTTGCAAGTTTACTTTTCCGCGATGCGCCCGGAAGACCAATCAGCGGCTTTCCTCTAATCAATCCGACAGTTGAGATGTGCGATAGGTATCATGCTCCGATGACCGTGCAGTTTAAGTGCCTAGAAAGGCGTCCACCTCTTTTTTGGTGAAGGTCAACAACTGAATCCCGAGTGCGTCGCAGAACTCCACTCGTATTCAGGAGCTTCAGACAGCGTTTAATAAGACGACGGTAATTGACGTTATAAATATGTCACATCACGCGCAGGACAGGGATGTAAAGTTTTGCGTAATAATTGAAAACGACCGTGTTGGTGAACAGACACGAATACATGAAAGGATAAAACATAGAGGACGGGGACGAAAACAGAACTTGTTTCTTGAAAGAAGTTCCGTTTCCGTCCTTGTCCTCCATGTGTTATCCTTTCATGTATTCGTAAAGTTTTTGTCGATTTGCGCCTGGGCGATGCCAACACGACGCAGCACGCGTAAAGTCTCGGTCGCACGGTTAATGCACCACAAAGAAGACAGTGTCCAGTCGCTGTCTGAGGCATTCCTTGTACGGCGCTCCTGCCACGACATTGGTCATACAAGAACTCTCTGCAGACGTGTTGGAAACATTCAAATAAATGAAGCAAGCAATTGATTCAAACATGCTCGGGCTGTGTCCGTATATGACTCGACCGATAAGTTGCTTGGAGCTCGCGACGCCATACGTTTTTTAGGCTCTCAGTGACCATAGTAACGGGGATGCTTTCCGGCTGCAGCAAAGGAACGAAACGAGGGGCATATTTATTGATTCATTTATTTATGTATTTATTTTACCCTCAGTGCCGAAATATTATAGAGGGGACGGGCCTTACAAAAATAATATATAAGAATAAACACGATCTCGCTATAATCAACATAAAATAATATACATAAAATGAACACTGGATTTTGATATTAGAACTATTATACAACATTACTAACAGCTTTGCGAAAGCGATCACCGTCCGTGATGCTTACTAAAAAGGCAAGCGAGCGATTCCATTCAAGGCTGGTTTTTGGAATAAAAGAATATGCGTAGGTTACTGCGTTTTGATAAGGTATGTCTACTTTGTGACAATGGTCGAGACGCTGGGAAGTAAAGAAAGCAGGTTTTCATCAAGTGTAATCTAAGCCAGTGGTTCTCAGCAACGGATGGGTCGCGGACCCCTTGTGGATCGGCGGAAATGATGGAGGACCCCGTTCGTGGTGAGGGAAAGGGAAAGTATAGGTTAATTATAATGGTGGTTTAATAAATGGATATAACTAAGTGCTAGTGTGAAGAAGACGTCTATTATTGACATATACACGAGAAAACTCACCCGAAAATGTGAACGCTACTTCTCAATCGGATAAACGACAACTTTTATTGCCGGGCATGATTGAGGAGGCAGGGCTTCGCGGACCCCTAGAATGCCTTCGCAAACCCCAAAGGGTCCGCGGACCCCAATTTGAGAACCACTGATCTAAGCAATTGATTATAATGATAAATCTTACCAAAGAGACAGAGGCGAAATAGTTTTCTGCGAGGGGAAAGGGAGGGAAGATTAAGAGATGACTTCATGTTAGTTACGCTGGCAGTGCGCTAATAATTTGAAAGTATAAAGCGGACAGAGCGATTCTGCACAGCTTCCACGTCATTTATTAGCGTGACGTGGCCAGGATCCCAAATGGATGAAGCCTATTCAAAGAGAACATATGTAACATAACTGTTTTTTGTTTGTGATGACGGCGCGAGAAAGAATTTTTTTTTTATACACCCAAGCATTCGATTGGCTTGACCTGTTATGTAGTTAATGTAATGTTGCCATGATAGGTTGTAGGTTACATGAACGCCTAGATATTTATATGTGAGTACAAAATCAAGCAAGAAATCATTGAGAAACTAATTTGGACAAGGTAATTAGCCACGCGAAACTCTAGTTAATTGCATTACAAACATTCAGATCCACATTCCTAGGGGCACACCAAGCAGTGATGGTATATTAAGGTCAGCTTGAAAAGTTAGACTGTGGTCCTAAACTCATTTGAGTATGGGGGCCGAATAGCCCACACCGGAAAGGTCGAGGGCCAAAGTATGACAGGAAGAGGGGGGGGGTCTAAATATTTTACAGTTAAGAGACATCATGCTGTATGGTTTGTGGAAACTCAGTTTTGTCAGTGACCTGATGTGATAACAATATTAAAAACGACAACGTCCCGCCAACGTACTGTCATCTTTAATAGAACAAGAGAGCAAGTACACTGTCGTTCCCGTTGCTCATTTCACTCAGGAAGTAACCAAGCTCAACATGTCTCTAAAAGAACATTCAGTTAATTTGACAGTTCTTGCCTTCCTGACGATTTCTATTACAACATTCTGAACAAATACTTGTCTATTAATTGAGATGCTTTTTTTAAGGCGAGAATCTTGAGCGCGTAGCTTTCACTTTGGTAGTTGCTCCTGCTGATCGAGAGTTCGCGGAATTGTACATTACAAAAAGCTGGGAAGCAGACAAATAAAGCGAAACAAAGGGCCAATGAACACAGATAAGTATAAACTATGTGAATTAGTTGAAAGAGCGGAGCCACTTTTTGAGCGAAAATGAATCGGCGAGATGAGATCATGGCGCATTTCATTTCTAGCGCTCGAGACATGGGAGCCGGGGCTCGTAGCCAGATGCCTGCGGGCCGCGTCCCAGCGAGTCGCGGGCTGCATGCGGCCAAAGGGCCGCGTGTTTGAGACCCCTGAGTTAGAATGTCAAAATCATTGGTTATTTTACGGTGAGACAACGTAATCATCAGCAAAAAGACAAAGGTTGGAAAATAAACAAGTGGGTAAGTCGTTGATGTAAATAAATAAAAAAATAATGGACCCAAAACAGAGCCTTGGGGTTGCAGCGGTTTGCACTTGCTGCTGTCCGTAGGAGGTACGACACCCGGAATCCAGTTTACAAGAAAAGCGTTTATTACCTTTGGGATCCCCAGCGGCGTCTGCCGCTAAGCAGAGTTGGCCCCAACCGACGGGTACCTCAGGTGAGTCAGATTCGTGAACAGTTACGTAATGCGTGCGATTAAAAGAAAATCTTGACTTCATTGAAGAACCGAAGAGTCATTGTTTAGGCGCCGCAGTTCGACTGTAAGAAGCTGATGGTTAACTTCATCGAAAGCTTGTGCGAAGTCCAAAAATATGCAGCCGGTTATATGGCCTGAATCAAGAAATGTATGGAAGACGTTAGTAAATAAAAGGAGTTGCGTTTCGCTGGAGAAAAATTTGGAGAAGCCATGCTGAGAGTGGTGAAAAAATTGATTGGATTCCAGAAAGTTAACCCGATGTGTGAAGATGACATGTTCCAATATTTTACAAGGTACCGAGGTAAGAGAAATTGGACGATAGTTACAGGGATCAAGAGTGTCGCCAGACTTATGAAGTGGAACAACTTTGCTGCTTTTCACTCTTTAGGTAAACAGCCATCGTTAATAGACCTAGTGAAAATACAATTTAAGATTATAGAGCTATATTCACTTTTGTTTTGCTAAAACTTCGAATTAATACCATCAATTCCACAAGACGATGATCGCTTTAGCTTACATATGATTGCTCTAATTCCAACATGGTCATGAAGGATTGGGTTGCTGACTGATGAATTAGTAAATGAGCGAGTGAATGTATCATTCAGTAATGAGGCGCAAAGGTGGTTTGGTACAGGGTCACCCGATTGGTCGACAAGTGATAGAATGTTGTTATTGGTGCACCTTACAGTATTCCAGAAGCGTTTAGGGTTAGTTGCCCGTAACGATGGGAGAGCTGAGTTTGAAAACGATGAATTTAGCTGCTTTCAAGGCACTAGTATGGACCTCAGCTGCAGCGGTATACGCTGATCACCGATCAGTATTAGAGGACTTTTTGGCCGTACGAAAAAGCCTAAATTTCCTATTAGATAAGCGTTTGAGATATCTGTTGTACCAGGGAGCATTTGATGTACGCAAAACAGTTCTAAGCGGAATATACTTGTTAATCAAACGCGTAACTGCAGATTTAGATAAATTCCATAATTCTTCAACCAATTTTTTTCGTATGCTATCAAAAATTCATCGAGAAAGGAAGGCAGGTCGAAGTTCATAGCTTCAAACTCTCCTTTGTTATAGTCTCTTATTTGTTTCACGTTCCTATGTCCTCGAGTATAGGGAATGAAAATTGTGAAGTGCAGCAAATCGTGCTCACTCAAACCTGGTGTGGGAGTCACTGGTGACGTGATGTCTGGAGAGGATGTAAGTATCAGGTCAAGCAGTGAAGATGTTGTAAGTGTTACACGCGTTGGCTGGTTAACAAGTTGTGACAAACTGAAGTCAGAACATACATTAGGAAAAAATGACCCCCTCACTGAAAGCAGGTTTAGAAAAGGGACAAGGGTGTGACCACCTCATAGTTGGAAAATTAAAGTCCCCAAACAAGAAAATAGGCACACCAGGAAATCGTACAGCCGTATGACTTTAAACAATCATCGGTATTCTCAGAGAAACCACTTGTTCACATAGGGGAATGGTAACAAGAACCTCAAATAATTTTCTTAAAACAAAGTGTCAAGCAGCACAAAACTACTTGTACACTCTGAGAATGTCTGTGCGTCTGTTTTCACGCACAACACTAGGAGAGCCAATCCACCTACGGTTCATGGAGGCAGCTCAGCAAATGAAGATGCGGAAACATATGTTTAGACCGATAAAAACGCAGTTTGAGTTGTGACATTGACAGTACAAAATGTCACGCTTGCATTGCTTAATTTCACAACTCAGACTGCGTTTTTGGTCTAAACATATGTGTCGGCATTGTCATTCGCTGTGCTGCCTCCGTAAATTACGGTGATTAACTCTCCGAGTGTTGTGAGGGAATGTAGACGCGTAGTCTTTTTTTAGAGTGTAAATTACGGGTAAGCGGCACGGAAAAACATTCAACACATTCATTAACTGCTGTCAAGACACATCCACCCATTCTCTCCGTACGGTCACAGCGACATACATTGAACTTTTTGTTACACTGGAATAACTCGCAGCGTCTTCCAGGAAATAAAATGGAATTCAGTGTTAAAACTAAGCCTGTTTACACTTAAAAATGCAAATATTAAAAGAAATTAGAGGCAGGGCGCAGGCGAGCTAGGGGAAATTAATGATGATGAATTTAACTGTAGACCACTGTCAAAATGTTTCCTCCTTCTGCCCCAGTCTCGGGTGAAATTCCACGATATATTTAGAAACTCTTCACTCCTCTTGAGCAGGACGACGCCCTTATATATTTGTCGGTCACGTCAGAAGCTATTATGTCTCGGAGTGATTTACATCAAATATTACGTTCTCCAAGCCTATACAAACAACAAATGCATGCGCATTAGTTCTTCCGTGGAGCACGTCGTAGCCAATCACTGCGAGCTACACTACTACACTGCGCAACCGTTTTTCTTCTTTCTTGCGCATTGCGTACGTTGGACGCACTCCGCAGTTCGCAGTGATTGGCCCCATGCGTCGCTCTGAGAAATTTTTATACGCAGGTATTTTAGGAATGCACCCTATTAGCACCGCGTTTCGAGTGCTCCCGCCCCTCGGAAGCGTCGCGACTCTAGCAATCCCACGCAAACCGACTGGACGGCTCGTTGTTTCTGGACATCGTTCCCACCCTACGAAGGACTAAAGCCAAAACTACAGGCCACCAAGTTCAATTGACCTTTTCTGAGTAACCAGCGCCGTCTCGGGGGCTGTCTGCGAACTAGAAATGAAGGGCAGCTTAACGTTCATCCACCAGTCAGGACCCATTGGCATCGTGCCGTTGTATCCGTTTTCATTGCATTTTATGCGCCAGACTACCAATGCTCCACGACGAATCGTCAAAAAAGACGAGAAACGCGCAAAGATAGGACAATGTTGGTCGTGCGAGATGGCGAGTGTGGGAAGGCCAGAGAAGAGGAAGTACGCATGCGCAGAGGCTTACTGGAACATGTCCATATTGTTTTGGAGAGCGCTGCGGGACGGCGGAAAGTTCATCTGGAGAACTCACGCGCAGCGACCGAAGTATATAGCGTTAGCTGAGCAAAGACCAGAGCGTTGTACAGAGTGTAGCCTCGTTCGATTTCCCTGTCACCGCCTGCACCGGTGTAGTAAAGTGCAGGGCGGTGCACTTCCGGTCGTATCTCAATACACGTACCGGAAGTAGACTGCCCTACACGTTTCTGCACTGGTGCAGGAGTTGCTGGTAAACCGAACAAAGCTACTGAGGTGGCTGACATGGCAGCACTGCACACAGGGAAAGCGCACCGTGCAACTGCAATGCTGCCCCGATGTTGCGTGAAGACGGCGTTTATTTTTTTTAGTAATTTCCGATGCTATACAGCAGGGGCCTCAAAACAACTTTGACTCGTAGGGGTCAGATAGCCCACTCCCGAAATGTCGAGGGCCAAGATAGGGCGGGTCTTTTAGCGACAACCAGAGATTTTCTAAAGAAGAAATCTCGTGCTATTTGCTTTTTGTAAAATAGCTGTTTTGCTAGTGCCGTCTTTAGCTATGATTTCGCCATACAGGTCTACGGGCATGAGTTTCACTTAGAAAATTGCTTAGCCTCGAAAAACGCTAAATCAACAAATTTCAGAACGATAGAAGGCACGCGCAGCATTTTACGGCTTTCCGAAAAAACACACAAATTCGGCGGGTTTTTAAGTTTTGATTTGCTATCGGAGCGCATCTCGGTCCCGACGGCACCGCGCCCCGTAAAGAAATATTGCAACCAACCTCTGCTGCATTGTCCTCGCGCAACGCAGCAGAGGCTGGTTGCACTATTTCTCATTCTCCACGGGGCGCGTGCCGTCGTTATGAGGTGTCTGAAGGATGAACAAGCACTACAAGAACTGAAGATGGCCCAGTTAGACGCGGGACAACCACCGCCGCGTCTCGCACAGAAATATAAAGATGTAAATGAGCGCAGATACGCTCGTAAAAAAGCCACGTGTCTGATTTCGTACATCACTCGAGAGCTAATCATCGCAACTTACGGAGCAGCTCAGCGAATGACGCTGCCGAAACATATGCTCAGACGAAAAAACGCAGTCTGAGTTGTGACATCAAGCAATGCGAGCGTGACGTTTTGCATTGCTTAATCGTCACAATCGTGTTTTTTTTTTGTCTAAACATATGTTCCAGCATTGTCATTCGCTGAGCTGCCTCCGTAGGTTGCGGTGATTGACTCTCCGAGTGTGTTTGCGTGGAACTAGACGCACTGGCTTTTTCTTAGAGTGTATATAGAGTTCTAGAGGAGCACTTTACTGGATCTCCTCAGCACGCTTCAAATTATTGCTAGGAATATCCGGTTTCGAGTTCCCTGCAGTAATGGCCTGTGCAAGCTCAATAAAATTACATTTGTTATTTGTTCTTCCTAAACCGTGTCGTGGCCTCCAGTTATATTTAATTCAAGTTTTGAGCGCCATGTTTTGATCACAGCTGCCAACACGGTGCGTTAATTAATTCATAGGAATAAACAGAAACTCCACGCAGTGACTCGAGTGTTCCTTGTGACAATTATTCCGGCTTGACGACAATTCCTCGTACGAGATGCCCTGTGACGAGTTGGCCTCCTTGACGAGTTCACCTATGACCAGTTGGCCTGTGACGACCGGGCTTGTGACGAGTTCTTCTAGACCCATGTATTTTATATCAACCTTCCCACAATGAGGGAAAGAAAAAACGTGAAAAGCTGGGGATCATGCGTTCGTGCTAACAGTGCCTCGCTCTGTAAACGTGCTCGATGTTGTCTTAGCACTCATGAATAGGGTTGAGTCGCGCTTCCACGAGAACGAGAAGACGCGAAATGTAATCGGCGCGCTTTTTCTCTCACCGAGCGCGGCGACCTCGATGCGCGGCGACGACGATTCATGCGCGAACATCCCGTGGCCTTACGCGCCTCTTAAACGATTCCGCGTCACGACCCCGCGTTCGCGCCGCGGAAGAAGCCCTTGGTCTGAGCGTCGTAATGGAGACTGACGGCGCCTTTGGAGTTGGCTTATTTGTATCCGTACCCGGAGTGGCTGACGCGCGCTCCGCAAGGAGTGTCCTTTAGCTCTGCGCGACGGTAGAACGCACACGCAACATCGCGAGGCTTTGGTCGGACTCGTTAGAAGCCCTTCATAACAGCAACGTTGGTAAACATTCGCCTATTGAATTAAATTGAATTGAATTAGACATCGTACAAAAACACGGTGTGCACCGACGATATGTTCGAAGAATGTTTACCTTATGCATGTGTCTGCTTCGAACATGTCTGCAGACACGTTTTGTATGACTAATGTGACCGTTATACACTGAAGAAACACGCCTGCTTCTGCAGACTGTCTTTTGTATGATGTATGAGCAGTCTGACCGCGGCCTAAAGGGGTTTCTTGTTCAATGCCTAGCAGTTCATTCTGAGCGGCGATCATACACTCTCAGAAAAAAGGGTGTAGTCTTACACCCTTTGTCTCATGTAATACACCCCTAAACTTTAGTTCTATGTGCAGCGTAATGGCGTCGAACTGACGGCCCTAACTTTTACGAGGGGCTTGATAACGGTGCGATACAACTTATTAAACAGATAAAATACGCATCAAAGACTACAGAAAACAACAACACAGGTTTCGCAGTAGGGCCAAGAAAACCATGATTATTATTATTATTATTTTTGTAGTCAGTCACACGTACGAGGAGTGACCCAAAAGTAACCGGAATGAATTTCTGGAGGGCGGGCCTTTCGTAGTACCAGTCTCCTCCGCTAGCAGCGCTTGAGCGGCACTATCGGCACTGACCAAGTCAGTTTGCCGATCGGCGTCGTCTGCTAAAGTTCTAGCGGCATGTTGTGATTTTTTCCCCAAGCGCTTCAAAATTATTCTCTCGTTTTTTTCGATGCCTGATTTGAAGGAACAGAACGCGACCGTTAAATTATGTTTGGTTTTAGGAAAAACGGCGGCGGAAACTCTTGTAATGCTTCAGAAAGCTTACAAAGAAGATGCTATGAAGAAATCGCAGGTATACGAGTGGTTTTTTAGCTTCAAGCCCGGCGAATTATTTATTGACGACCAAACTCGTTCAGGGCGACCCTCAACCTCCTCAACTGATAAAAACATCTAGAAAATTCGGGCATTGTTCACTCCGAGTTTGTTCCTCCCGGTGAAACTGTTAATCAGGTGTTTTACCTGGGAGTTTTGCGACGCTTGCGCCAGTCAGTGAGGCAGAAACGCCCCGATCTGTGGGAAAGGGGGGAGTGGTTGTTCCATTATGACAATGCCCCAGCACACACTGCCCTGTCACTGAAACAATATTTAACAAAAGTGGCATGAAACCGTTTTTCCACCCGCCCTATTTACCAAACCTCGCCCCGTGTCAGTTTTTTCTGTTCGCTCGTATGAAAAAAGTCCTGAAAGAGAAACGTCTTGTGGATGTGAAGGTCCTTCAAATCAGACACTGCAAAAAGAGGGAATGATTTTGATGCACTTGGGGAAACACTTCACAACATGCCGCTAGGACATTTATTACATGACGCCAGTAGCGCAAACCGACTCGGAAGGGATGCCGCTAAGCGATGCAAGCGGCGGAAGCTGGTACTACGAACGGGCCGTTCGCAGTACCAGCTTTCCTCCACAGATTCATTCCGGATACCTTTTGGTCCCCCATCGTACATTAGCTATTTTAATAAGTTGTACCACTCGTTTATCAAGCCGCTCGTGAAAGTTGGTACCGTGGGATCGACTTCAGTGCGCTGTACGTCGAACTGAAGCTTTGGGGTGTATTATATGGGACAAGGGGTGTAACACTACACCCCTTTTTCTGAGAGTGTAGTGCCAAACTGTGGGATGCCCAATCTTTAATGATAAACACTGCGTGTTGATGCTTTGTATCTGCATGGTGGTGTCAATCATGGAGTCTTTATTGTTAGAACTCGATACACATCATCGGCGAAGATCACCAGTAAATATACATAATATATGACTGGCAGTCTGCGGGAGTTACACGGAAGTACAGAACGCGACACAGTTACCGAGAACGCGGGATTGTTATTTTTCTTCTCTCAATTTTCCTCACAAGTGAAATGACAAGTGAGAGGGGTCACGTGCGTGTGTATGTGCAGTAACACAGGCTGCAAAATTTGGTTTAGGCACTTTTCTGTGTGGGTAAAAAAGATAAAAGCCGATATCTTGTCGCACTTTATTATGCAGGGCACAGCCAAAGGAATGTTTGCCAAAGGGCGTGTCTTGCTTGTTACATGCGAAGGCAACGTTGAAAAGCTGTTTATTATTAGAAGTGCGCCAATAATAAAATTTAAACTCGAATCGAATTCTAATCGAGTACATAGTACCAAATAGTGACCAAAAAGTCGAATGTCAGATCGAATTCGAGTACCAGAAACTTTATTCGCAATGTTCACATGACTTTAAAAAAACGCATAAATGTAAAAAAAAAAGTTCAGCTTTTTATTTTGGTGAAGAAGGAAGAGCAGCGGAGCTGTAGCTTCTGTTCTCGGCGGTGGCTTTCCAGGCGAGCGATCTGCTCTTCTTTCGCAAGGGAATCTGAAGCGCTCGACGCAGTGGAACTTTAGGCGATAGCGGCTTCGCGGCGGTTGCGGAGCCATTCGCGCTGCTGCGCACATCGCCGCTCGTTCCGCTCCCGCTCTTCTTCCTCCGAAGAAAGGTTGCCGCCATCTATGAGCGACGGCGGCAACCAGTTGTCTGGTTTCCGCCGTAGCTCATAGATGGCGGTAGCTGCTCAGAGTTCGGTGTTATCATTTCTAATCCGGCGGACCCGATCCTGGGGAAACTAACCCTTAACAGCTCCGCTGTAAAAAAACAAAAACATGTTTATATTTAATTGCAGGACGCGCGGAACGAAGAGAGGCACTCACACACGAAGAAAAACGTTGTGTGAATACGCAGCATGCTGGATGAATGGGCGGATACGGATGAACCAATCAAATCGGGCGACATCTTGCGCCCATCGGTACCTCGCTCGATACCGCGGTGAACGAAGGGTGAGCGGAAGATTCAACTAGGGACTTTCCCTAAACCCTATATTGGGGACAAGTTTTCTTGGCAATGAAGCCAAAGCTATGGGTACCCTTGCACTCGCGCACATTGAGCGCCGATCACAGCTGTGCTCGCGCGCGTCTTCACGTTTTCCGGAAAGGCCAGAAAAATTTGTCCCCAAGTTAAGCTGCGGAATGTGGGCCTCGTGAGGCACGTGCTCAATCCGTGCTCAACGTGACGGCACGAGGAAAAGAGCGCGACAAGGGAGCTGGCGGCCGGGGAGTGCGGCTGGGCGCGGGTGCATGGGAGTCGCTTGGAACGGGAGGGGAACGCCACGTCAGATCGCATCGCTTGCAGCTTGTATAGATAAAGGAAATAAAAGCGGCTGGAATGTAACCATCGACGACTACCAGAGGTTCCTACATTGGTGCCAGAAAAACCCGGAGGAACGACTGAACGAGGGAACCTGGTGGTTTACAGCAACTTTCCATCAAGCCAAGCCGGAACGATCAACGATCATGGACGTCCTCAGGAAAAAAGAAAGACGCATCGAATGCAAGTGACACGACTCATTGGTGAGGCCGACGCGTTACTATCCTCAGCTACGCCAAGGCGTCAACGACCTCGAGGTTCTAATTGAGCGTATTCATCTGGCTCCGCGACCAACTGAACGACGTGGACGCAGCGATCGAACCTCTGATCACGGGGCAAGATACAGAAGCAGAGTTCACTCATGGGATCGAGCATTCGACAAAATCGTCATCGCACCTCACCGCCAAACTCAAACAAAAGATGAAGATGCAGGCATGACCACCAGCAAGGGACAATCGAACGCAGATCGCAGCGGAGTATCCTCGGTGACCTCAAAGATCAAACTCCCAAAATTGAAGCTGATCCAATTCGACAGGCACCTGGGGGACTGGCAGCCCTTCTGGCAGCATCTGATACCGCCGTTGCATCAAAACCGGAACTCACGCCATCAGAAAAGTTCAACTATCTGCGACCAGCGCTGACCGGCGATGTTGGAGCAGCCGCCATCGGTGGATTACAGCCGACCGCTGGAGCGTTACGCCGGACGCCGCATCGAGCTCCTGCAGCAGCGGTTCGGGAAGCAAGAGACGCTTATCCAGGACCACATGGAAGGTCTCATGGACATGCAGCCAGTGCCACCACAACGGAACACCTGAGCCCTGCGGCGTTGGCATTATACGACACCCTAGCAGGCGCACATCAGAGGCCTTAGAGGCGTTAGGAATGTGGGCGAAGAGGCGTATGGCGCTATGCTCTACACAGTTCTTTGTCGAGTGCTACCGGAGAGATGTCGCTACCCGATTTCAACCGGAAGATGTCGGCGAGGAGACCGGGAATGCCAATGCCGCAAATGATGACAGATGCCACTTTAGAATCCGCCCCACAGCAAGTCCACCTGAGGGCTCTGCGGTCTATCCTCGACTTCTACGCATCGAGGTGGAGAGCTTGAGAAAGGACACCAAACACCAGCTGGAAGACGTCGTTCAGCCCAGACCTCCTTCTCTAACGCATAGCTCTGTGAAGAGGTCAACGATCAACGCTCAGACTCGCAGTCTACTCGCGGCGGCATTGCTACGGCAGCATGGACGGCTTAGAGTGCTTCCTTTGCAAATCAAAAGCGCACGGAACACCGGAATGCTTAACGCGGAGAATCGGGCTGGCGGAGAAGAAGCGTAGCAGCTTGCAAGCAGACCGGAGGTGCTTCCGCTGCACGAAGCGCCAATCGCACGGCTTTGAGATTATGCCGAGGACGCACCCAGTCGTGGCAACCGTGCTCGAAGCGCAGGCACGCGTCCACCATGTGCGACCCGAATTACGCCGCCGGGGAAAAACGTCCACCAGATCGAATGAGACGGAACCGAAGGAACCGGCACCGGTCGCCAATGCGCGTACGTGGTAGGAACGGCAAGCCGGGCAGTGCGTCCTACAAACGGTCACTGCGTGGGCAGAGGGTACAAACAGAGGAAGCGTGCCCGTATTATCTTCGACCAGCGGCAGCCAGCGCTTCCTTCATAACTGAAGAACTGTCTCAGCGACTGGACTGCAAATTGCTCGGGACAGAGATCCTCACAATCGGCGTGTTCGGGGGCGAAAGCACCGGAACGTACGTTTCGCAGGGTTCAAGTGACTTTGCGGAGACCAACTCTCACAACAAAATATATGATATCGACGCCTCTCGAGACACCTACCATATGTAAGCAGGATCTTCCAGAGCCCAGATGAAGCCATCGTGGCAACGATTAGGGAACCCGGCTGTCCCGTGGGAGACAACATGACTCGGACTGGAACAACGCGGCGTCGACATACTGCTGGGATCAGACCACTACTGGGGTGCATCACAGGAAGAATTCACCGACTGAGCGGAGACCTGACTGCAGTAGAGACCGTATTCGGATGGGCGGTTCAGGACGAACGATGTCAACATCCGCGGTTATTAGTTGCTCTCAGGTGGTCGTGCTGGAGAACGGCTGTGCAAGAGTCCCAACCCTTGCCAAGCTTTAAGCAATCCTGGAAACTTGAAGTGCATGGGTGTCATCGACGTATCGGTGGAGGATCCTTCGGACAACGACGTCATGCGAGACTCCGAAGCCAAGATCGCCAAGAACAATGGGACGTACGAAGTCGGCCTTCCATGCGAGGGTAGACGTCAGGAGTTGGCAGACAGCAAGGTTGCTCGAATGCCACAGAAGCACTGTGAAAGCGCGACGTGGCACCACTTCCCTCGAAAAGAAGAACCCCGCTTCGATCTCATGCTCAGCGAGTGGTCTCTACCGCATCTGGCTGCCCTCGCTTCCCCCAAGCTGTTCGGCGGACCAGCTTGTTGCCACCGCCAGGCCAAAGAACGGGCCCAAGGAGAAGCGAGGAGCCGACGTCGAGAGAAGCTCGAGGAGAGGAGACCGAGAGCGTGGAAATATCGGGATGATGTCAACACCATCTGCATCGTTGCTCGACGTCACCACATTCAGCTCGGCTTCAAGAATCAACAGAATAACGGCTAGGATTTTTCGATTTCTCCACAACGTCAGGCAACTGAAAGACGAACGGGACCGCTTTGACAGCCGAGGAGACTCGAGGCAGCGCGAACTCACTGGGATAAAGGAGGCGCAGCGCTCGGCGTCTCGCTACCGCTTCTGCTGCGCGACCAACGCTACGAAGACCCCGCCGGGTTCTCCCTCCGCGACTTCGCCACATTCATCGATCAGGCGGGGGTAGCACGCATCCGAAGTCGCTCTCCAGTCCGTCAACATGACGTATGACGAACGAAACCCGATCGTCCTTGCCCAAGCAGCATCGATATTCAACTTTGCTGGCAATCGACGCGCACCGACAGCTGCTGCACGCGGGAGTCAGAGATACTCTCGTGCAGTCTCGCAACCAGTATTGGACCCTGCGGGGGCCGAGAGCTGGCGAAGAAAGCGGTGCGTGCCTGCGTGACCTCGTCAGGCAGCTTTAGCGCGGACTCCCGCGAGTGTCCCCACGGGACCTTGCCGGATGCCCGGACAACACGAGCGGACCCTTTCGAGGTAGTCGGCACGGACTTTGCGGGCCCCCCACGTCAAGGGCAAGGACCTCACATGCAAGTCCTACGTGCTGGTCACGTGTGCAGTCACGCGGGCTGTGCACCTGGAG
>JAZHYW010016106.1:20000-37903 GCA_037355805.1 Ixodes ricinus | reverse complement strand
GGAATTTTTTCCACTAGATTTAGCGGGGAAAGCTTTTTCCGCTAAATTTAGCGGGGAAACTTTTTCAGCTAGATTTATCGGGGAAATTTTTTCCGCTAAATTTAGCGGGTAATTTAGCGTCATAATGATGACGTCATCGTCATCACGATGACGTCATCCTCATCGTCATCGCGCGGTTACGCCGATGGCGACGGCGACGCCGCTCAAGCCGGAAACGGGCGCCTAAGAGCTGCGCTCTAAAATAATTCTCAATGACCACTAGGATATAGTGCGATGATGACACTAGCAAACCATGTTAAACAGTTCAGCTTTCTGGTGAAATGTGATGTTCTCAACACAATACTCGGTTTCACTTTAAGCGTGAGCGTAGCAGAACCTACAAGAACGAGCTCCGGGCTTTCAGCGTCCTTGCCAAGCACGCGTGCTCATGCAGTCACTGTTAAAGACCACATGCTCGCTCCTGTAGCATCGGCTGCGTCTGGACTTAAAGGAACCCTGCAAAGCGTTTCTGGCCATTTTTTTTTTCTTAATTTGCATCGCGTTCGCTCGAGCTAGTGAGCGGGATTCTAGCAACACATAAAACACAAAATAAATAAGAAATCTGATGTATTTTGAACCTAATAGGTGAAAGACGTTAAGAATTTTGAGCACATTTTCTTTTGTTGATGACGTCCTTGGTCTGAACCATGAGAACTGAAACGACAAGAGCCTGCAACAACCATGCGCTATCGTCCTAAGTGTTGGAAATTAACATTCATTAATGAAGATTTGAACGCCCCACCAGTTTACGGATGTTCCAAGCGAACATCTGAGTGAGATTCACGTGCTTCAAAGGATGTCGTCATTATCCGACGCTCTAAGACTAATGTCGTCACTGAACGCTCGTGTTTGACACTGAGAGGCACGCCTTTGGAAGCAGCATTTGGTTTTCTTCGTCCCTTTGCAGTGCCCCTTTAAACTGAAACGAAGCATAGCAGAAGGGGATGTCCAAATTGAAAAGTTTTGCAGTATATATAGGAGTATTGCGATGATATGCGGTAGCCGAATAGAATTCTAGAGCGCGCATGACTGATAAAAAACTGAGTTGTAAAATGAGGTCCCAAAACAAGTGCACGTAAAACCGAATATAACGTTAACCTCCCGAGACAGTATTTTGCGAAGTTTCGAGCTCATGCAAGCTGTTGTCCAAATGTGATTTAAATTAGAAATATATTGTCTGTTCTTCGCCCTATTTATGTGTAATTAGGAACATCGTTGCACGTATCTCTATTAGAGAATACGGACCACAACCAACCAAGTCCTAAACAGTTAGGAACCCGACGTTTCAAAACCGATGCGCTTTTTTCATCAGGGGCGACTATTTGCACGTGGAGAGCATCAGCTTCTTTTCCATCTACAGTGTGTCGTTTGCTTCACTGACGTTTTCTTTTTCAAGTGCCCTAGTCCGTTGACATACGCCGATGGTTACGTGCCTGTCGACCTATTTAGCCCGACCTATTGAAACGTCGGGCTCCTAACTATGTAGGGTTTGGTTGGTGAAGGTCTGTATTTCTCAATGTTTTGACCCCACCAAACGGAGTTCCGTCAAACGTGTTTACGCTTTAAAAATGCATCTCTATATATTCCTTTTTGCAGTAAGGCGTCCTGTATAGAATTAATTAGAAGAATACCATTTATTATATTTCTTTCTGCACAATTCGGGTATTTGTCTTCAGATCGATAATGTGAGCACACAGTCCTTCTTGGAATACCCCGCGACCCCGTTTCACACTGCCAAACAGCGAACATAAAAACACATTCCCGCAGACTCAACAGATGACGTATTTTTGAGTATCGTCCTCCCGTGTCGGTGTCAAGCGGTTATGTGAGCTTCATACAATCAAATGTATTGATGACAATAAAAAAATATATTTTTTACTGCCTGAAGATATGACAACATAAATAAAGGGACGATCACCCTAAAGATATACATCACAAGTAAATGCACCACCAAATTATATAAAATACGCTCTGCAAATTTCTTCCGGCGTTTTTATCCTCGGTAGGCATGTCTATAAGTGATTTGGGGAAACCTTAAACAATCTTTTTTAAGCTGATTTAAAAAACTTATGTGCTCCTGACGCATATTCAACTTCTCAAACATATAGAAGTATGTTGCCTCTTTTATGTGATGAACAACAATTTTATGTGTTTGTGGGCTGTACGAAAACGAAGTACAAAGAGGCGCGTGGCGGAACTATGATGATTGCGCACGCATACCGTCAGAAAGTGACCAATTAAGTAGCTGCAATGTCGAGTAGAGTACGAAATACTACTTTGTTTTATTTAACAAAACAACAACAACAAAAAATATAAAGGGTGATGCTTTTTTTTTTAAATTGAACTGACCAACATTTTGTCAAGAACAAACCTCAAACGCCAAACTATGTTGGAAATGTTCAGTTCTGTACGCGCTATTTTAAGACAGATCCTATTTCAGTACGAAGGTCACTCTTTTCTGCATGATTATTCGCCTGCATCATGGTGC
The DNA here is from genome assembly GCA_037355805.1 of Ixodes ricinus. Taxonomy (NCBI): domain Eukaryota; kingdom Metazoa; phylum Arthropoda; class Arachnida; order Ixodida; family Ixodidae; genus Ixodes; species Ixodes ricinus. The sequence goes on along the minus strand of JAZHYW010016106.1, from coordinate 35,376 downwards.
TGAGTGTAAACAATGTTGCTCAGAAAAGCAAGCGTTGTGATTGTCGCTCAGTGTTTCGATAAAAAGTAGACTGAAAGGGTTTGTCCTAAACCTTTCTTGACATTTTGAAAATATTATTGCTTTTAGCGCAGTTGCGTCGTCATCATACATATTGTGAAACGTACTTTATAAACTAAATTTCAGGATATATATGACAAGGACGTGCCTATTTCATGATTTTAAGTACCGCAATTAATTCCCAAGTTCAAGAGCACGACAGGATTAGATTTTTAATACTGCGACGCAAAGTTGTACCAATCACGGGTATTTTAGGCGACCTACCAGACTGATAACCTTTCGATTAAAATAAAATTTATGCGACTTAGGTAAAAAAAAAAGACGTCTAATCATATAAGATAATCTATACTAAATTTTACCTTAGGTCCGAGCGCGGCCGATGCTATGAGCCGAAGGGTCAATCAAACTGCGCAAAAAGCGTGACGTCATGGCGTGCTCTCTGCGCTTGATAGGACTAGCCGGCGTAGGAGCACGCACAGAGAGACGGCGAATAGCGGCTGGTCCTATCAACTGCAGAGAGCACGCCATGACGTTGTGCCTTTTTCGCTGTTTGATTGGCCCTTCGGCTCATAACATCGGCCGTGCTCTAACCTAAGCTGGAACGAAGTATAGCTTTTCTTTTGCTGTTTCATCGAAATTAAATAACGAAATTTATTTTTGGTACCTGAAAATAAAAGTGGATTATACGAATGATAAAAAAATGTGTACAGTTACTCGTTTCACTGTTGAAATAGTGCCTATTGCCAAAAAAACGCGGAAAATAAATTCTCAGTTTAGCGGTTCAAACCGGTTCGAACCGGTTCGAACCGGTTTGAACCGTTATTTTTTGCTCCCCGGAACTGAACCGGAACTGAACCGAAAGCCGTGAACCCGAACCGGAACCGAACCGATAAAAATATCGGTTCGACACTCTGTAAAACAGCTTCATGCATGCATTTATGTGCAATGTCGGGCACCATTAGCGCGAACACGGCGTCGGCGCTTTTTTGCATAGTGGATTTACTTAACATAACAAGCGACCGAGGAACATGTGGAAAGCCAAAATACGACAAAAACAGCGCAGTAACACTGCATCAGTAACTGCCATGGGCGGGGGGGGAGTGGTGGCCGAGTGGTCTAGCGCACACTAGCTCGGAGCACGTGGAGCGAAAGCTCGCGCTGCAGAACCCAGGGATCCAGGGTGCTATGTTGCGCTTTTTAGACTCCCAGGAGACTAGGGAGAAGGAGAGTGACGTAGGTGTGAATGAACGTATCTTAGCAGATGACGGTATCTTAGCAGATACCGTCATCAGCGACTTTACCAATCAACATTCAAAGAGCGTGGTGACGTCACTTCCTTCTCCTAGTCTCCTGGGGAGTCCACGCAACATAGGACCCTGGGTTCAATCCCCACTCCTGCCCGTTTCGATCTGGATGAGCATCGTACCGGCGTGCGGTCGTGTATCACTACTGCGTGGTGCACGTTAAAGACCCCATGCTAGCGGTTGTACGCACTGGCTAAATTGTTCATCTACAGCTGGGAGACTCGTCGCCCGTTGAGGCAGACCAGGTACTAGGCTGTATAAACATACACACAACCCAATTTTTTTTAACTGCCATGGGCATGTATGTAGACGATTAAAATAAAATGAAGAGCAATTTAATATAGTCCGATTTAACATAAGTAAGTATTGCCTTATTCCCTCTGCTCGTACATTATGTGCGAAGATGCTTGTTTTGCGTTCAAAACATCACCCGCGCACACTCGAAATATTAGTAAATATAGAGAAGCCATGAAACAGGTGCCCGATGGAGCTGCGCGACATAGAAAATACTAAAAAAGAGACACTTTTCATAGTCCACGTACTTTATTCTTTACGTTTTGAACCTTTTTAAACGCCCGTAAAGATGCACGACGGCGTCATTTTCAGATATGCGACAGGACTGGAATATTAGCAATATATAAGCGCCACTGGAATGCTGGCGAACCTTGAACACACTCAACATTCCTTTCGATTGTTGTTGTGTTCAGATTCGTTGCTCGTGTTTACACAAGCCTCTGTGGAACATAGATTTGAACATGAAATCTAGCTAAGTTTAACGTCGTTCACTGATGAAGAAAAATGCTGTAACTAAAACAATTACACATCCACAATGTTAATAAAGGTACATGCTGTTCGGTACGACCGAAATAAGCAGAATTTATCCATGTTATTTTTCGGCGAATGGACAAAGTGCACACGCGTTTTCCCATAGGAATCTACAGGCGCACCGCAAAAGTAGGCTGGTTGCTGCCTGCTTCAATTTGTATCCCGGAACTCGCATAGACACTAGCGCCAGTTGAACCTCTTTCCCACATTATGATAACTCTATGGCCCACCATTTTGCTCGCATGTGCCATGCGAAAAAAAAAAACCAGTACAACAACAGAAAAGCTGGAAGGACTGCATATTTATTCTGTTTGTGCTGAGAGCAAGTCCTCTGCTTCTTGCGCAGGAGTTGCCGTGACGTCAGAAAGATGCCGAGGCTCTGATTGGCTCTTATTGAAGGATAGTGGGTAGACCTCAAAGCAAGCTGCCTTGAGGTCTACCCACTATCCTTCAATCAGAGCCAATCAGAGCTGGGCATCTTTCTGACGTCACCAACCCTCAAAGAAGAGGACGAACCTGCGCTCCAGATTACGTTTTAGTCCTCTTGGTTGGTTTGTACCGCACATCGACGGACGAAGACAGGCGCTAGTATTGGATCGCGGCTCGTGCATGATGAAACGCTAAACGCCTTTTTCGTGGTCGCATCTTGCGAGCGTTGCAAAAGTGTTTTGATCAGGGCGGATTAGCAGATGGACGAAGGCGAAAACGGACGCCGGCGCGTTGTTTTCATGTTTGCGACTCACGCGTGACATCGCAGAAGACGATAGACGGTGGTGGAATAGCAGACGATCCCGGAAAATTCCGCGCGTCTGCTCGCACGACTAGCAGGCGGTGTCAGACACGCCAGACTTGACGCACCGGACTTCGCGAAAGGGAGACATTAGGCTTGAACATTTCTAAAACCCAAAAAGGAGGCTACAAAGAGGGGACAAACACAAGACGTCTAGTGTTTGTCCCCTCTTGCGGCCTCCGTCTTGGGTTTTAGAAATGTTTAACTTCAACCAGCTCGCCTGCCTTATTACATTATCCTCGCACTAAGCTTGCAGGCATGTTTGGCCGAGCAGCCAAGCCAATTCAGTAGTAATGCGCGGGGACACTGATCTGTGGGCGGAGCGCCATAGAGTGCCGTGGCCTCCACCTAAATTGTGTTTAACGGCGTATGTATTGCATGAAAAAAAGATTCAGTAGAAACATTATTAAAAAAATACGTGTGCTATCTTTGCCCTGAAGAAAAATGTTTTTTCTTTTTTCATTTTAGTGTTTTTTAAGTTTCATTTACATTGAGTGATTTTGCTTGCGGATTCGCCGCTGCGACGTCGATCACCGCAACTTTCCCAAGCTTTTTTCCTTTTTTTTTTCCGCACGAGCAACGTTGCAGTTGAGAAATCGCAAGTAAAGCCACACCATATGAATCAGTCCTTACTCGCCTTACTGTGGTGCCTCAACTCTCCAGAGTTGAAGTAATAATAATTATTATTATTGTTATTAATATTACTACTACTACTGCTACTACTACAACTACGACTACTACTACTACTACTATTACTACTACTCCTACTACTACTACAGAGCAAGCTACAGTGGAAAAAACCTCTGCTACATCCACCTCGCTGCCACACTACATATACCGCTAGAGTCGCGAGGCGGTACGCGGCCTCATTAAACCGTTGAGCCGTCACAGAAAGGATGGGGTCCAAGTGGAGACTCGGTAAACACAGCCGTTGGAGAGGTTTTCCAGGCACCGTACCTAAACTAGCTCCAACTTTCTTGGCTGAACTGGACTGACGTAAAACAGAGGTCTACTCAGGCGAAACCGTCCCTGCGCCAGACAAATAGGAGTTTTGCGAGTAATTCTGGACAGGTCCAGTGCTGGTTTATACGGCGACGTGTACGCGTGTGGATTACCAACAAATGAAGGTATAGGAGTTACATGGGGGCTTTACGCAGCACGTTACGAAAGAGTAATTTGCTAAGCATTCGCACTAAGTATAAATTCGTAAAATCTTTGCGAAGTTCGTGAGGCCTCGTACATCTCGCATATTATCTACATGGTAAACTTCTGCGAAGGCTTCCCGAGTTATGTGTCCTCCGCAACGCGCAAACTGGTCTAAATGATCACATTATGAAATCACATCAAATCAAATACAAATTTATTTGACACCAATTTACCCAAGATGCCGGGAGCACAGGCGAAAGGCGACCAAAATGCTGCTTGACTTTGCCACCCAAAATTTGAGCTCTGGTCAATTATTTTAAAACGAGGCTAGGTTTATAACAAAACGTTTTTTTTTGCGTGGAAATAGTTCTCGCTACATATTAAAATTTATGTGCATAAAATAAACAGCGTCTAATTGCTAAAAAAATGAAAGCCGTTTACAACTCCCTGTAACGCCGAATTAGAGCGCAGCTCTTGAGGAGGAGGGAGGGAAGGGTACCGAGGGGAGCGTATACCTCTCATCCCTCCTCCTCACCTCCTCATCCATCTGCTACTCCTCAATCCGAGCGGCGTCACCGTCACCTCACGAGGGTCACCATGACCTCACGGGGGTCATGTGACGTCACCGGGGTCACGTGACCTCATGGGAGTCGCGTGACCTTGTCACGTGACCCCTGTCAGGTAACGGGACGATGGTGATGACGTCATTGTCATCGTCATTGATGACGTCATCAGTGACGTCAATAGTGACGTCACTGATAACATCATCATCACTAGTGACGTCATCAGCAGGGTGTAAGATAGACAGGTGGGGAAACGGCCCATAGAAGCCTACCGCAGCGCCGTGACCGGATTGTGTACTCGTCTGCTTGCGGGTACCCCCGATTTGCGACAGATGGCGCTGCGGCGAGAAGAAAAAATCGGAATCGGATTTGCATGGAACTTTATGGGAGAGTGCGCAAAATAAACCGAGAGCACGACAGTCCTCCATTGAAAATCCACGAGAAACCATCTCCGTCAGTTTAGCCGGTCGCCACCGGTCGCCCACCCGGAGTGAGAGTTCGCGGTGCTCCACATAGATGGCGCCACAGAAAAAGAGAAAACCGAGGGGGACACAATCCGGTCGCTCATTTGGCTCTCGTTTCCCAACCTGTCTATCTTACACCCTGGTCATCAGTGACGATGCCGATGCCGATGCCGTCATCAGTGACGTCACTGATGACGTTATCAGTGACGATGACGATGCGGGTGCCGATGACGTTATCAGTGACGTCAATGATGACGTCATCAGCGGCGATGCCGATGCCGATTACGTCACTGATGACGTCACCAGCGACGTTACGCGTCCCATAATGCACCGCGCGGTTACGCCGACGGTGACGCCGACGCCGCTCAAGCCAGAACCGAGCGCCTAAGAGCTGCGCTCTAAAAAATAACATTCATGTGTGAATCTACGGTAGAGTAACATCGATAGTTGCGTTGCGTCACCTTATTTTGACCCTAATGTACTATCGCGGACAATATGAGCTGAAACAGCGCTCCGGCCTGTTCACGGTACTACCTGCGCCGCCCGTCGCATCGCTCCGTAAACACGGCGCACCCTGAGGCCGAGATAAATTATCATTTGCGCTCACTGCGCCGCTGCAGTCTTCCGACCGTCTGCTAGCGAAAATATTGGCCGACGGAACCACCATCACGGTGCGTGTGCCGTGTAGCCCAATGTTCACGTTTTTCAGCTAACATGCATTTCAGTGCATCTCAAGAAAGCGCCGAAGTGGAAAATGCGTTGTCACGCTCGTATCTCGTCGAGGAGCGCTGCCTGACGAAGCTGCCTTGGCCGCCAAAAGGAGCCGATCTGAATATCATCGATCACGTTTCAAGGCGCATCAAAGTAGCCATGTCACGGCGTCCCCTCCACCACGCCACTGCACACAAATTGTGGAAAGCAATGAGAGGTGAATGGGAGTGGCTTCGAGCTGAGCCAGATTTCGTGGCCGCGCTCTATAATTTCTTTCCCTATGAGATGACAGCCCTGGTCGCGGGTCAGCGGAGAATGACGTGGTATTCTTTTGTAAGTTTTACTTCGCCTCAGGACCCCAGAACCGGACTTCTGCCGACTGGAACAAAGCTTGATGCTACGGCATGGTTTTGCGTGGTGCCTCCTTGATCCCGATCTTCTTGTATAGTGCAGTTGAACTTCCACGCGGACTATACTTCATTTCACCTTCCGTCCAGACGCAGCCGATGCTACGAGAGGATTATATGACGAATCACAGAGCGTCAAAAAGGGCACCATCGCTGGTGTTCGTAATGTTTCTGTGCATGTTCTATCATAGCTGAACCAATCATAAACAGAACAAGCTTAGTGACTTGCGCTCCTTTGTCGCTGCTTGATTGGTCCCGTTCCCTCGTAGCATCCGCTGCGTCTGGACGGAAGATGAAACGAAGTATAATAATCTTTTGTGTCTGACATTGTCTTCTGCGAATATTCTTTCGATCAAGTTTTAAGCTCCTTCTCCTGACAAATATATGACTGCTTGTCCCACTTTATTACGACAATAAATTTGTAAATAAAACACTGGTGTCTTGTTAGCCACTTGTTTTGTTTGAAACAAACACGTGGGCCCAGTAATAAAAAAATTATATTTTTGAACCTTTTCATACCAATGAAGGTTACAATACCTTCTCAGTAACATGTATGGTTACCGTTTTTAAATAGCTGTGATCAAGAAAAAAGGAAAAAAAAAGAATTCCTTGGAGCTGGACTAAATCCGGTATACAGATTTTGATCTATAATTTATGATGTCCTACTTTGTGCGTGCACTTAATCAAGCAAAACTAACGTGCAACGTATTTTGATGTGATTTTCAAAAACGATTATGCAGCTGCAATTTAAGAGAGTGAAATACTTTTTCTTTACCAGTCAGCGTTTTGTATACGTGATTCTACGTGATAGAGTAAAGTAAATCAATTCCAAAAAGAGGGACGGCAAGTGTTATCTTTTGTCCCCCCCCCCCCCCCCCTCTTGCCGCCCTACCACACCTGCCCGCTGTCGCACCCGCCGTCTCGCTTACAGACGGCCGGAAGAGCGCAGTGGAGCAGCGAGCTGCAAGTGATAATTTATCTCGGCCTCAAGGGAGCGCCGTGTGTGCGGAGCAAGGCGACAGCCGGCGCAGGTAGTACGCTCCGACGGCCGGAGCGCTGTTTCAGCTCATATTGTCCGCGATAGTACCCTATGTATCTTGACCTTGTGTATATTGCACCTTACTTGAAGGAACCGTCTCCGGTGTCTTCTCGGACAATGACACTCATTCGTTTCCTACACACAGAAGCCCTCTAACGGACACTGTGGCACGTGACATCACGCCGTGATGTCACATAGCGTCATGACGTCACGTGCGACTCCGTACACGTGAGACCGCGACGGACGCCACACATCATCCTTTCGAGTGGGGACAAGAGCGCCCTTAAGAGCTGTCGCTGTAAGAGACACTTAAGCTGTAAGAGACAACAGAAGTAATCATCATTATATAGGAAGGAGCCGACGGGGGTGCACTGTGCAATTTTAATATAAACAAGGAAGTGCCGTAATCCACTACACTAGGCTTTTTCCATAGTACCTGTAGTTCCCAAGGGGAACCATAGCACCCTCCTGAACCTTCCGCATACTCCGAGAAAACGTTAAGCAACCTTGCATGAAACATTAAAAACAAAACTCAAAAATATAAAATGTATTTTTTATGTACCTTGATGAGACACGTACGTCATACAATAAACATCTCTGAAAAAAATAATAAAAAAAATCTTTAAGCGCACAATTTACAACGTGGCGCTCATTTTAGAGGGTTTTATTTTGGACAATAGTCGGGAATTACTTCCAACTCAAAATGCGTCTCACAGCGTAAGTACTTCAGAAATATTTGTGATTTGAAGTTTACCTTGTGGAATGCCACGCGCGTGCCATCCAGCCACTTAAAATTGTGTTTTTTAGGGGGAGGTGGAAGGAAGTTTTGGGCTGTTCAGTATTCCTTTAAAAAGACCATTATACGATTTTATTTTACACTTGGCTAGCTACAGCTCAGAATAAGCACTTCACGTTCATAAAAAAAGAAAATAATCAGTTTTTGTGTACAAGTGTTTTTTTTTATGTGTGACATGTTTTCTTGAGCGGGACGGCGATGTTTACACAAAAATAATAATTTTCCCCCGGCGGTGGATAATCCTGTAGTTTTGCACAAAAAGCGACCAAGCTTCAGACGCAGCAAAACAGAAAAGAAAAAAATTACCAGCGACCTTTATCTCCAGAGTCCTATGACGGAAGGAATGGTATATTTATTTAAAGGGGCGATGCAACAATTTTTGTACTTTGCGCAAATACCGCTTAGAACGGATACCTGACGTCGATGACCTATGAAACACGCGTTCGTTTTTCAGCCCACGCAATAGAAGTCCCAGAAACAAATTAAAGAAAAACGAGCAGCGTTCACCCCCTCAACTCGCAGCCAGAACAAGCGGCCACGTGACCTGGAATGGATTATATGCCGCCAATGTTGGTCATAGCCACGCGCTGGGGTTGGCAAAGCACAGGACACGCGCTGAGTTCCAGACATTGTTATGGCTCGGCTATTGTCGTCGTTGAAGCGATTGGACACGGGTCACTACCCGAATGCTTCTCGAGCTAGTAATTATCACGAGCATAAATCGAGCGCCCACGCAATGCTCGGGTCCAATCTATGAACCGCATTCAAATATCGTCACTTGGGTGTACTGCGATCCCCACGTTACGTCATCAAACTTTGCAAAAGAGAGATTGAATGAAAATGATCGTTTTTGTCCTTGAAATTACACCGCAACAAAGGAGTTTCTTGGCCAGTGGCGTTGCGTGCGAGTATCCTTGAGTCCCACCAGTGCCAGTAAGCTCGTGTAAAGTGAAAAACATTCCAACTGAATATCGTTGCACAGCTCCTTTTTAAGAAGAGGCCGTTTATTTTTGTCTAGAATACATCAAACAGCCGTTTCGGCGAGGGGGAGAGAGAAGGAGACGGGGGGGGGGGACGAAGAGATCTGTTTATTCATTTCCCCACTACATTTAGCGGGCAAACAAAATGGTTTTCTTATGCCCGTGACGTCAATATCCTGGCTCACTTAAGCGGGAAAACAGAATTTCTGAATATTTCACGTTACGTTTTACTAGGCGACATCAAATTTCCCGCTAAATTTATTGTTTGTTTGTTTGTTTGTTTGTTTGTTTTTTTTACTCTGGAGAGTTCGGTCACTGTGAATTAGGCGGTACGCCCATACTGTGAATCGGGCGTTACGCCCATAGCCAGAAAAATATATCGCAGTACAGGTGACGTAACGTCAGGGCGCTTGACGCTATTTTCCCCTCAAATTTATAGCTGAAATGCGCTGACTGATGGACGGACGGACTGACAAAATTCTGCTATTATGGGATTCTGTTAGATAGCATTTCATTGTTTCACAACAGCTGCGTAGCATATTTTCGCCTCGGCATCTTCTCAGAAAAATGGGGCACACTCCTTGCGAGATAACCGCACACGGGAGAGAAGAGTCGTTCGATGATTCCCGACTTCTGTTTCTTAGCCATCTTGGGGTTTCAAAGGACAACGCCATGAAGCAGGGCGGACGTCCCCAAGAGTCATCTAAAGGAGACCGTAGGGTTGCCTCCCGTTACCCATGCACACCACACGCGGAATCCTGACTTTCCGAATTCAGGAACAACCTAGACGCGAATGTGCGCACCGCACCCTTCACGGCAGCTTGTTTCAGAAGTAAAATCTCCCGAGGCGAACGCATAACTGCAATTGCCCGGCGATTCTCCGAGAAAGATACCGCTTCATACACAATGTATCGCCTCTTTTGGAGCAAGGCGAGGATAACCAAGGTAAACACTGCAGCTCGGAGCAAGCAGCGCCGCCGCCGCCGCCGTAAAGGCGAAAGCAAACACTCAGTCGACATCGAAGATGGACGAGAATTGAGCACTCGGATATGCAGGGGAATGGGCGCGTTCGCTTTTTCTTTCCACGCGTAAGAAAGCACGGAACGACTGCCGCACTCTTCCAGGCGAGGGAGAGAGCACGTTTCGTAATCTCGCCGGTAGCATAGTTCCCGAGAAGTACCAAGAACTGCGCACATCTGTGCTGCTACCTAGTTGTGCGAGCCCGCACTCTCTCGGAGTTATTCAAGAAGATGGTGGGATCACAAAGCGGGGAAACGAATTGAAGCAGTTCGCAGTCGAACATTTTACCGCCTTCTATAGTTCGTTTTACATTACCTGCAGGCGAAGCAGAATCTACGAGCACGAGCCTGATGCCCTGTTATGCCTGAACGATGCTTGCGCATGCACTGAGGGCGCATGCTCGGCAAGGCCGTAGAAAACCCGAAGCTCGCTCTTGTAGCTGTTGACAACAAATACTCTAACAAGTTCGTCAATCGCCCAAACTTGCGGTATTTAGATCTATATCGTGTGCAGATTATGCGTATTTCAAACTTGATGTCTTGTCTGATGTTCCCAAGGGACTATTTGTGCGGTGTGAACTGTAGCACAATTTTGACTTCATGATTGTTCCGCGTAACGAGATAACTGTAAACTACTCGCAATAAAAAAATAAGAAAGCTTAATTTTTTTAAGCTTTAATTAGTCTCGACGATCACCCAAGTCTACCGCATTCAGCTATGCATTGTCGGCAGTGTGTAGAGGTTTTAAAGTCCAGGCTTCCGTTGCCGCCTTTTTGTTTTTACCCCGTGCTGAGTATTTGGTGGTGTCTACCAATCGGTCTTGAGATTGCAAAGATTGTTCTGCGCAACGACGCGTTTCTGTGGGCGTCGTATGTGTCTTATATAAAAAAAGACATCATTTTTTTATTTATTTTTTTGGGGGGGGGAGGGGGGTTTGTTTTTTGCCGGAAGCAAAACTAAATTTTAAACGTGCCGTTTTTATTCGTTTTTGTTCCTGTTGCTTGATGACCCTCTAATATGTCGAGTGGACTCCTAAATCATGTCATGTGCCACATTTCTGAAAACTGGAGACAACGGACGAAGGAGGGACAAGCACAAAACGTTGAGACATTTTATGTTTGCCCCTTTTTTTTCGTCCGTCGTATCCGGTTTTCGAAGCTGTGTAACATAAACCAACTCGCCTGTCTACTCACTTTATCTTCATGTTATGTGCACCGGTTAGGAGGCACTTGCAGGGCTGCTCTTAATGGGCCGCTAACATAACTACTCTACAATCGTATTGCATGATACTAGTCCATACCAACACTGTTGTTGTTTATGTTTTTGTTTATTTTCTTGTTGCTGTTGTTGCTGTTGTTGTTGTAGTTGTTGTTGTTGCTGTTTTTGTTGTTTTTGTTTATTTTCTTGTTGTTCAGTGATGGAGTGCTGTGCCATTTGTGCTGAATTGCGCCATGAACGAGTCTGTCACAAAGTGTAATTTTGGCTAATTGCGCCAAACCCGCGCCGAATTAAGCGTAAGCAAAGGAAAAACAAAAAATAGTTTATTAATGGTTCACCCTAATATTCATAGAAGTCGGAGGAAAGGAAACTGGTAGAAATATGTACTTCACGGCGTCTGTACTCACCGTATAGTTTGTTTCATCTTAAAATAGAGCACACTCGAAGGCTCCAACACATACAATATGAACGCGCATACTAAAACCGCAAGTCACGTGACATTCGCTGCATTTGATTGGTTTAGTCGATGAAAGAACAAGTACAAGAAGCTGGACGAATGCCACGATGTCGGCTCCGACGTTGTTTGATCGGTCCCCATGGCTCGTAGCGTCGGCTGCACTTTAAACTAAGGTGAAACGAAGTATTGAGATTGATCGTCAACAGCGCTGGCCGGTTAATGCCCAGACGGATTAAACACCGACATCATCTAAATTTTCAGACTATGTCGGTGATGTCAGCAGCTAAAATTCGCGAGAAACCATTGCAAAATAGTAGGATGGCGGTCACTCGATTGTCATGTCTGCCGCACGCCTCCGTGCCGCCTCTCACACGCGTCCGCGCACGTCAAGCTTCACCGCATTGCATCAAAGTGCGAGGAGCACCGGCTGGAATGGCGATGCTCCTGAGTTAGCGCGATAGGCTCCGAAATTATTCTTAGTACTACTACTACTACTAGTAATAATAATAATATCTTTATTATCTTTGAAAAAATTCATGTGTAACTGCAGTGTTGGCGGTAACGCGTTACAAGTAACGGCGTTACCGGTAACGCGTTCCTTTTTTGGTAACGTTGTAACGTACTCGTTACTTTTGCAAATAAGTAACGGGTAACGTACTTACGTTACTTATTTTGAGTAACGTGTAACGAAATTACGTTACGTTACTTTACTTCCTAAAACTTAAAAAAAATTAAATTTTTTTTGTCTTTTTAAGTGCCCAGTCATAAATTCCTTAGTCAAAAAATGACGCTGTCCTCCACTTTTCTTTGACGTCGGTGCTATTCAGATTTGACGTCACACGCCACCTGCCACTGGTTTTCTCCCGCGGCTCGTTGACCTCGCTACCGCCGTCGCCTCGGCTGGAAGGCCAAAGAGGTCCGGCTTCGGGTGGATTTGGGAGATTCCTGCGTCGAAGCCTGCGTTTCGCTTCCCGCTGGGAAAGAGAATGACACCTTCGTGTCATTCCCTTTCCCGTTTTCGAGACTTGAAAAACGGAGGAGGCCTTGAGCGATTGACCGACAGCCAACAGAGCGTGTGAGTGGCTCTCCGGACCCACGTGGACATGGACATATTTTAGCTATGGCGCTTACGCACATATCAAACGTCGAAACAGCAAATGTTTTAGTTCGTGAATAAAAAGTAACGCAACAGTAACGTGCGTTACTTTTTATCAGTAACGGTAACGGTAACGCGTTCCTTTTATTTTGAGGTAACGTAGGTCGGTAACGCGTTACTTTTATTTGCAAGTAACGAGTAACGTATTTAGTTACTTTTTTCGGTAACGCCTACAACACTGTGTGTAAGCGTGCTGGCCCACGAAAGCAAAGATGCTTGTTTGTGGGACCATGCAGCCAACAAAATACCGTGACACATTGAACACTGGAGAAACAAAACAAACAAACAACAATAATGTAGGGATGGGGGCAACGAATACGCACTAAGTAATTGTATAAATATTATTGCGCGAGCGTGAGGCACCATTCTCTTACATTCCGTTTTACCGCACGAAAGGATGATAAGTTCAGCAAAGACTCTGGCAAACTGTTGAAAATCGAAGGGACATAGTGACGTTTTAACTTTTTTAGATTGTTCCGCGTAACGAGTAACGCGCAACTATTACAAGTCTACTTTGTTCTTGATTGCGCGAGCTCTCATTTTAAAAAGCTGTGCCTAGAAAGAGGGAGAAAAAAATGTGCGGGGGGGGGGGGGGTATATTTGAATAAATACAGTAGGCAAGGCACTGCCGTGCAGCTGTCGATTGAAATAGCAACGAAATTGCACTTCCCTCTGGCTCCAAAGCCGACAAAGATCAGTGTCACGTTTAAAGAGCAAAGTGTAGGTATTTGTGGGTAGTCACTTTTGCAGTTCATAATATTAGAGTGTTGAGTTTTGTAGATTCATAAAACTTTAAAATTCGCAATTCTTTTTTTTTTCTTTTTTACCGGCGTGTCAGCAAATATGGTAGTTTTTGCGGGCATTTTACATAAATTATGTTTATAGACTAAATAAAGTACTGGGGGTAAGAGTGGGAGGATAGAGAGGTTTTATTCTAACTGAACTGTTCCGCTATGATTTGTTTTTCAACCAATTGTTTTAGTACACATCGTAAATGGAACGCACTTTGAATGGAGGCGTATTTCTAAAAGAAGGTCCTGCGTTCCTTTTGTGCCCTATCTATTTATATTTCAAAAGGTATTAAGTAATATGCTCTAGTATCGTTGAGGAATCTTCAATCATTATCAGATACGAACTCATTAGCCGTGAAATCACTGTTTAATTTTCAAGTGATGCGCCAAGTTGCTAACAGATGTTTGCATCTGCTCCAAAAGCGTCAGTGGCTCCTCCGAAGAAATATTTTTGTCCGCTGCAGAACCAGCTGCGAAAGGTGAAATGCCGCTCCCATCACTGTGTCGTTGTTGTTATAAGAAACCACTTAGAAACATCATAGCTTCGCTAATTCGGGGCTCCGAGAAAACTTAAATTTCGTGAAATGTCGGCCGCCACTTTTAGGCTTCCAGGAGGTTCAGTTTGCTTCGCAGGTTTCTCTACCGGCCGAGACTGTCGCTCGGGAAGAACACACAGCAAAGGTGTCACACCCACCTATTTCGATTTTCTAAATATTCGGATCAAATTCGGGGACATTGGATTTATTTGTTACGATAATGATGACTTTTTTTATTGATTACCGGAATTAAATAATGTGGCCCACAAAAGCGAAATGTACTTTTTCTATGTTGCAGTGACGTTGCAGACATAAATGAAGCATGCTGAATTTCCTTCACGCATGTGTGCTTCGAACATGTCTTCAGACAGTCTTTGTATGACCGCCATTCAAGGAATGCCTCCGACAGCGTCTAAAGCAGGCACGTATCCAGGGGGGGGGGTTCCATGGGGCCCGGCCCCCCCCCCCCCCCGAAATCTTCCATTTTGCTGGGGTCTCCTCTCCCCCTCCCCCTCATACAGCATTTTGTCATGGACGGGCCCCCCCCCCCCCCCGAAACAAAATCCTGGCTACGTTCCTGGTCTAAAGACTGTCTTTTCGTACGACGTATTATTAGCGGCGTCATCGGGGTTTTAGGCTAACCTACCTGTCTTCATCGTGTGTCCTTTCATCTCATGAATACATCTCTATGCAGCTCTAAAGACGCAAATGTCTCGGGACAAAAATAGAAATTTTAAATTGGTACGATACGGAAGCAGTCTCATATATTATCCGTCTTGCGTCATCGGGAGAAAACAAGAATATTAAATGTTCCGGTAATATGCTAACCAACGTTTAGAAATATATTTAGAAAAAAAAAGTGCACCTTTTTGGCAGTGTAAACGACCTTGCCATTACAAACCTTTCTGGGTACACCTACAGTTTCGTTCTTTCATTTTCTTCGCGCTCATTTTGGCAGTCGTGTACGTTACGGCCATTCCTGAAAGTTCATGAACGATAAAAACTATCAGCAGACTCAGTTTCTCCTTTAGCGACGGGTGTTCATGTCGCAAACTTTTATACCTTCGTTTATACCTTTATTTAAGAACAGTACATTATACATTTATTTAAGACATAA
>JAZHYW010016106.1:0-15000 GCA_037355805.1 Ixodes ricinus | reverse complement strand
TTGCTTTAACAACTCGCGTGTTCTGTCTTGCGATGGTGCACTCATGTACGAGAAAGTATAGGGAGTATTCACTGATGGCCATAGCTGTGTGCGCGACTACCAATTCAGTTTTACTGCTAAACTGCGCGGAAAAATTGACGTCGGGTGACCTATACGGCCAGTTCAGTTACCCCGCTAAATTTGGCGAAAAAGTAGCACTACGTGACGTCAACTGACGTCACGTCAATTGACGCCAATTGACGTCAATTTCCCTGACGTCAATTTCCCTGACGTCAACTGACGTCAGGAAATCGACTGCACGTGATCTATACGTCAACTCAGTTTCCCCGCTTAATTTAGCAGGAAAATCTACGTCTTGTGGTCAAAACATAATTTAGTTTCCCAACTAAATTTAAAGGGACATTGACGTCCGTGACATATACACCAATTCAATTACCCACTAAATTTAGCGGAAATATTCGCGTCTTGTGACCCAGACACTAATCCAGTTTCCCCGCTAAATATAGCGGGAGAAATCAACGTCAAGTGATCTGAAATAACATGACCTATACAACCATTCAGTTTTCCGCTGAATTTAGAGGGAAATATACGTCACGTGGCACACCAATTCCCCATAATGCATTTCATGCGTCATCTTGAAGGTGCAAATCGCTGCCATTTTGTTTTCTTTTTTGTTCCGGAATATAACCGCCTAAGACCATACAATAACGTCAACAATACTAGTCAATAAATAGTGCGACCCTTTTCTTTAAATGCAGTTTGGATTTATGAAATCGATGCCTCATTTTCTTGACCAACGGTTTTGTATGACCACATATATAGGGATTTCGTTGTTTCGACTGTAAATAATAAATGGCCTATTGTGTGACACAAACTATGCAAATCCTAACAATATCTAACAATATCTGACGATAAACATTAGGTAGTATGAACACCATCGTTATTAAAAAGAGCCTAAACATATTTATCACTTAGAGCTACCAGTTGCCACCTCAATCCGTCCTATTCGTTCTCTGTTTGAGCAAGAGAAAGGATATAACTTGTGCTCAGCTGTTGTCTGCATATGATGTGACAATTGTATAATTGCTTGATCGATCTATACTAAATTTCATACACTATCACAAGGTGCCATGGTAGTTATAACTACCGAGACCTCTTCCTCTATACAAAGCTATGTAACCAAAACCTTTACGAATAACAATTATTTCCCTCTTCCTCCCCCACCCTCCTTCCCTTTTGCTCTCCCTCTCCAGGAAAGCGGAGTATGAAGAAGTTTTGTTGGTGCCACCAGAATTTCATGGGCACTCAAAACATTGGACGAGGAGCGCCAGCCTTCCACATCATTGAAGTGTGCCGCGTGTGTATATGGCGGCCACGTTACCGGCGTCTTCCGTTTGTTCTTCTCACATAATTGAGATCCATGGAACCTCGCTGCCGCAGCAACAATGGGCACCATTTTCCGTCAGAGAATAACTTTTCCTCGAGGATCGTCCTCGTGTTTGCTTGGCAAACGCGCTCGTGAGAGTCAAGTGGGCCGCCGAGTTCACGCTGGTCAGGTCAGGTAGGTCACGAACCACGTGAATTACGTGATTTCTGCAACTGGGAATGCGCTTCTGCAGCTAGGAGAACGTGGAAAGTACGAACGTTTATGTGGACATCCTCCAGAGAACAATACTTGCACTCTGCAGTTGCATAACACCACGTTTTTTTTTTTTCTTAATACATCTGGGAAGTCATGAGACAGATTACGAAGATAGTATAGAGACTGTATTGGTAGGCAATCTCCTCAAGAACCGCAGTAAAAAAAAAAAGAAGAGGTCCGGTTCTTCGCGGAACGTTACCAATTTCCTGCTTTATTCATTGAATTCCAATATACGTAGGTGCATTTTGTATTCATTTTGTGTTATTTTATCAAAACGTGCACGTTTCAAGCGCCTAAAGCACCGTTTTTGCTTTGACAACCAAATATTGTCAGAATTACTTCGCGCAGCGAATGAGTAATGCGTAAAACTTTCCCTTTTCTTCATGTGACAGCGAATATAGTAGCAATAACGGGAAATGGAAGCATCTAATACCCTAGTTACTCTAGCGCTTTTAACTGTCATTTAGCCAACGACAGTTGACTCAATCGCGATCGACCGGAGTTACACGGCGGAGCCAACTGTCATTGAGCTGCAGCAATTGAGCCGCTAATGGTCATTGAGTTCAACTGAGCTAAAGATGGCGGCTGCTGCCGCGTCGCCGCCCATGGCCAGCGCCGGCGAAGCACTTACTATTGCGGAAGATTGGGGGAGGCATCTAGAAAGTATCGTAGCAGCAAATGTTGTCGGAACGGGTATGATTCGGGGCCAGAGCGGCCTTATATAACGATCACGGCACGTCGCGGAAGCCAAAGGGCGCGTTAGGTTAACGCGCTCGAGCGCGCTCCAACGATCAAAGTGCATTCCAGCTAAACTAAACACACTGTCTCATTTCCGGTGCACGGTGGCGGGGTGCGCTCCGCGAGCTCCGTTGTCGGAGATGGTGCGCGAGAGCTCGAACAGTCTGTCTATGCTATGTCTATGCTAGATCGCAAACTCAACGATAAAGTTAACTCAATCGGTCGCTGATTGGCTGCCCTTTTGGTCACGTGATGTGACGTTGCGATTGAGTTTTTCCCTACGGATTCCGATGGAGTTCGAGATATGCTGTTGAAATAATAAAGTTAGCGGTGACTTCAAAATGTCGTCACGATTCAGTTTGGCGATTGAGATAACTTTGTAGTCGTCAGGCAGCCGGAGTTGCCAAACTCAATGAAGATGGCGACGTTCACGCTCGCGGACGGGGCGAGCCAAAGCGGTCTTTCACGGACTATCGCTACGTTTTTTATGTGTTCGGTTCAAGGTTCGTCAGGGACGAAATCGGGGAATACTACCCGACACTCGCTGGCTCTGAAAGTTGCCGCGGAAGCTTTGGCGGCGTCGCGAGGGGCCCCATTTGCAGACAGCCGAGCAGCAAGTGCTCTCAGCTTCTGAGTCGCTTGAGGCATATTTTGGTGCGGCGAAAACATCACCGTGCATCGGTGCGCTGCGAGTCGCGTTTTGTTGGATGTTAAAGAGACGATAATCGATCACCCGGGGTTCAAGGTGGGTGGACTTCGCGCGAAAGGAAGACGGAGAGACGACAAGCAAGAAGTTCAGCGATGCGAATTCAGCAGTGCGCTCGGTAAATACTCTTACGTATCAATACGCCGTGTTCTAATACAGTCTGAATTGAACATTTTGTCAATGTGCTTGCACGACAGCTCTCGGTAGAAAACGGGCGCGTCATTCAACGTGATGACTGTCGTGCGAGATCGTTTTAAGCGCACATTCAAGCTTACTCTTGTGATCGGATGTGTATAATTCATCCAAACGTCTAGGGCCCCAACATCGGGAAATTGTTCAGCTTAAGCATGCAGTGTCCGTTTTTCCTTCACACTTGCCAAACTCTGTTTGTATGGCAGATCATTATACATAATTTTGATTGCCTGATATTCACGCTGCACCTCGTTGCTCTGCAAGACATGATTTTTTGTATCGTTTAAGCCAAGTGTAAATACCTCCACATTATTTTTTTGCAATTATTATTATTATTATTATTATTATCTTTATATTGCAGGGTTTTGGGGATTTTATAGAAACCTAGATGCTGCTACTAGTTCAAGCACAGACTGCATTAGCATAGAAAGCATATCTATCTAGTCTTGATGTGCTTTTGGACAACTGAAAAGGTTATGAAACATTAATGTCACAGGCCGTTGTGTGCAGGTGACAGCGACTAACCCCTGAAACCGTGGTTGCACACCAATTCCTCGCAATCCCAAAGGATGCTGTGCTGTCCCAAGGCCAAGCTTAACAAAAAGCATTGCTTAAGATTATGTTGTGGAGCAGTGAATAGGATGCTCAAAAGCAGGTCCAGTGGTTGCAAAGGTTCTCGGCACAGCAACATCATTTGCCTTTCTGCACAAGGCAGGCTCGTATAACAGTATCTTCCCGAGCCCCTTGCACCTCAAGAGTTCGACCCCGAGGACGGTGTGATCTTTGACAGCAGAGGACACGCTGTGCAGCGTTGAAAATAATAAAGGTGGCTGCCTCTGCACCCCTAGTATGTGCTGCCTACCAGGGTCGCCCTCGTCAAACTTGCAGCCTGACGGCCGTCGAGCCTGTTACGAGCTTTGTCTTTCGAATCATCACATCTGAAATATACTTATGTGCATCTGCTTGCAATTTTGTGTCATACTTTGTAACTTGCCCAAGCTAGTAGACACTGCAAGTCCCTTTTGACTGCAGAGCGATCTACCTAGCAGATGGTACAAGCGGCATTCAATTTTGTTGGGTTCTTTTATCGACTACCTATTATAAAGGAGCAGTTTGATACGAGGACACTTTTCTTCATCTGAAGCAATTGCATATGCATTAAAACGACTGCCACCAAGCCCATGGCAGGCAAGTCTGGTATTTCAGAAAATTCTGTTTCATGTTAGAAAAAGATAGACAGAAGTATATTTCTTTATTATTGCTCTGGTACCTGGGCTGAAGAAACACCTCACCAAGCATGTGATGTCAGAGATTTTTTAGTATGGCACCTAAAATTAGAACTTTGTACGTTTGTGATATGTTGCTTTTTCTGAAAAAGCTTTGTAACAGAAAGTTTATGGCCAGGGTAACGTGGCAAAAATGCAAACTGCATAAGCTAGACTCCGAAGCATTACGATTGAGAACAAAAGCAGGGCCCCCTCACGGGTGGCATCTCGCTTCTCATCGACTGTGTAGGCATTCCGGCTCCAACAGTGTATTGTTCTAAGCATAGAGAAAGAAAAGGAATGGAGAGGCGAGGAAACAAAAGAATAACTGGAAAACTGAAACGTTTAATGGGGGCGAACTTGTGCCCAAAAAGAAAAAGGAAACAGAAAGATAACAGCAGAGCGTCGCGGGCGTCGGAGTCGGCGAAAGAGCAGAGTCGAACGCTGGGGCGAAACTGACTGCGGCTCGCCACGCGGAGCCCCTTTTGTACATGCGTGGGCTTCTGGAATAATCGGCGTAGAAAGTTCGACGCGTAGAACATTCGGACCTCGAACAAGCAACAGGATTCTCGAATTTACCAGAACACTAGATTGCATGCAGGAATAAACAAAAGGCGTCCGCCGCTTCCAGGAATCGAACCCTGGCTTTTCTGCGTGGGAGGCAGGCGCGATAACCGTTAGGCCACGCGCGCGCTGCCTGCTTGGTCAGCTGCGCGCGCGGCATTACTCCCCCCTTTAAAAAGTGCATCGTCCCGATGCCTAACACAAAACAAAACAAAATAAAAAAGAACGATAAACTAAGAGTCCTTTGAGACACATATTGTCCACAGTCCTATCGAGCGTAGTACGGCTTCAGGCGCACGACGTGGACGACTTCAGGTCGTGGTGGGCGGCGTGACGATGTTCGTGTTCCGTCGGGCATCACCTCGTAGTTCAGCTCCCCGAGGCGACGAAGTACCTTGTACGGTCCAAAGTACCGTTTCAGCAGTTTCTCACTAAGGCCGCGGCGACGGATGGGCGTCCACACCCACACCCTGTCTCCGGGCTGGAATTGGACGTCCCTGCGACGGAGGTTGTAGCGGCCCGCGTCGGCGCGTTGCTGGTCTTGGATCAGGAGTCGGGCGAGCTGGCGGACTTCTTCGGCCCGTTGAGCAACCACCTGGGCGTCGTCGCTTTCATTGTCAGCTGAGCTCATGGGGCAGCATCGCGTCCAGCATGGTCGTTACCTTCCGACCATGTACCAGCTGGAAAGGTGTGAATCCTGTGGTCTCTTGCACCGCCGTATTGTAGGCGAACGTGACGTAGGGCAACACCTCGTCCCACGTCTTGTGCTCTACGTCGACGTACATAGAAATCATGTCGGCGATTGTCTTGTTGAGTCGCTCCGTCAGCCCGTTGGTCTGTGGGTGGTACGCAGTAGTACGACGATGGCTGGTGTGACTGAGCCGGAGGATTTCTTGGGTCAGCTGTGCCATGAACGATGATCCGCGATCTGTAATCAGGACTTCGGGAGCGCCGTGCCGGAGGACGATGGATTCGATGAAAAACTTGGCGACTTCAACGGCCGTCCCTGAAGGAAGGGCTTTCGTTTCTGCGTACCGCGTGAGATAATCTGTGGCGACGATTATCCACCGGTTTCCCAGGGTCGACGGCGGAAAAGGACCAAGTAGATCCATTCCGATCTGCTGGAACGGTGTAGTTGGCGGAGGAATCGGCTGCAGGAGACCTGCCGGCTTCGTCGGCGGTTTCTTGCGTCGCTGGCACTCGTGGCAGGATCGGGTGTAGAGGTGGACGGTTTTGGGGAGCTTGGGCCAGTAATACTTTTCACGAATACGGGCCAGTGTCCGGCTGTAACCAAGGTGTCCGGACGTCGGGTCGTCATGACATGCTTGAAAAATCTCCTCTCGAAGGTCGGCCGGGATTACCAGTAGCCACGGCGAGTTGTTGTTTCCGAAGTTCTCTTTGTAGAGCACACCCTGTCGAATGGTGAAAGTCGGCAGGGTTCGTGAGAAAACACGGGGCACGGTACTCCCGCCCCTTCCAGGTGCTCGATTAATGCTCGCAGCTCAGGATCGTCCCGTTGACGTCGTGCCATGTCGTCGGTGTTGACTGCTCCTAGGAAGCACTCGTCGTCATTGTCGTCGCTGCAGCCGGAAGGGGTTTCGACGGGGGCTCTGGACAGGCAGTCGGCGTCGCTGTGCTTGCGGCCTGACTTGTAGACCACAGTCATGTTGAACTCTTGTAGTCGGAGACTCCATCGAGCGAGGCGTCCTGACGGGTCCTTGAGGTTCGCAAGCCAGCAAAGCGAGTGGTGGTCCGTCACCACGCGGAACGGGCTCCCGTACAAGTACGGACGAAACTTCGTGATTGCCCAGACGACCGCAAGGCATTCTTTCTCAGTCGTGGAGTAATTTTTCTCCGCCTTGGACAGTGTCCGACTTGCGTAGGCGATGACTCTCTCGATGCCTTCTTGCACTTGGACCAGTACTGCGCCGAGTCCCGCGTTACTTGCGTCTGTGTGAATCTCGGTTTCCGCATCCTGATCGAAATGACCAAGCACAGGAGGAGTCTGGAGTCGTCGTTTCAACTCGTCGAATGCCTGCTGCTGCTCCTCGCCCCATTCGAACTTCTCGGCGTCCTTCGTCAGGTTTGTGAGCGGTGCGGAAATTTTAGCGAAATCCCGAACGAAGCGTCGATAGTAGGCGCAAAGTCCAAGGAATCTTCGCACGGCCTTCTTGTCTGTCGGCGCTGGAAATGCCGCGACGGCGCGAGTCTTCTCGGAGTCTGGGCGGACGCCTTTGTTACTAACCACGTGGCCCAGAAACTTCAGTTCGTCATAGGCGAACCGGCACTTTGACGGCTTGAGTGTGAGTCCGGCGGTCTGAATGGCTTGGAGAACAGCTCGGAGTCGTCGCAAGTGCTCGTCGAAGTCACTTGAAAACACCACGACGTCGTCAAGGTAGACGAGACAGCTCTGCCACTTCAGCCCTGCCAGTACTGTGTCCATGACACGCTGGAACGTTGCCGGCGCCGTGCATAGGCCGAAAGGCATGACCTTGAACTCGTACAGGCCATCTGGCGTAACGAAAGCTGTCTTCTCTCGGTCCCGTTCGTCGACTTCAATCTGCCAGTAGCCGCTCTTCAGGTCCATCGATGAAAAGTATCGAGAGTGGCGCAGGCGGTCTAGCGTGTCATCGATTCGGGGAGTGGATAGACGTCTTTCTTCGTTACCGCGTTCAGCTGCCGGTAGTCCACGCAGAACCTAAGCGTTCCGTCCTTCTTCCTAACCAGCACGACTGGAGAGGCCCACGGACTGCTTGAAGGCTGGATTATGTCGTCGTTCAGCATTTCTTCCACTTGCTGTTGGATGACCTCCCGTTCTTTTATGGAGACTCGGTACGGCGATCGGTGCACAGGGAGCGCGTCGTCGTCGGTGACGATGCGATGCTTCGCAACGGTGGTTTGGCGCACCTTCGACGACGTCGCGAAGCAGTTGCTATATTCGGCGAGGAGGTCACTCAGCTGCCGTCGTTTCGGGCCTGGAAGCTTGGGGTCAATGTCAAGCTGCGCTGGCGGCGTAATGTCTTGCTGAGGTGGCGATGATTCTTCATCAATCGCGGCGATTTCGGCGGAGTTCCAAAGTTCCTCGACGTGGCCCACAGCGGCACCTTTTGTGAGGTGTTGCGTTTCTTGTCGGAAGTTTGTCACGAGGACAACGGTGCGCCCATCCTGAAGTTTAGTCACTCCTCTTGCGACGCCTATTCCTCTTCCCAGGAGCAATTGAAGGTTGCCTTCAAGAACAACTTCGCCGCAGGTAGCTGCATCGGTCACGACGGGTACGACAACACTTGATCGTGGCGGCAGGTTCACGTGGGCGGCAGCGACTCGGACGGTGGCTGACGCTGTTTGGGGTTTTTCTGAAGGCGGAACAGGCTTGCGCAGCGTCAATCTGTTCTCACCAAGGTCGATGACGGCGCCGTATTCACACAGAAAGTCCATGCCGAGGATGACGTCTCTGGAACAGTCTTGTAGAACGACGAACTTCACAGGGCACGTCTCACCGTGGATCTCGACTCGAGCAGTGCATCTCCCGACTGGTGTAATGAGGTGTCCTCCGGCGGTTCGTATTAGAGGTCCATCCCACGGCGTCATGACTTTTCGAAGGCGGCGGGAGAGCCTCCCACTCAAGACTGAGTAGTCCGCTCCGGTGTCTACGAGTGCTGATGCGTCGTGGCCGTCGATGGCGACGTTTAGGTTGTTGGACACCGTTGCAGGGGCGTCGTTGGGATGCGTGGCGTCGAGAGAGTGGGAGCGCTCCGGCGTTCTTGGAGGCTCTTTACTTGGGTCGTCTTCGGCAACGGCACCTCCGGGCGTTGCCGCACTTAGTTTTCCCGACGAGATAGGGGGGACAGGCTGTCACGGCGCGACCGACGGAAAGGCGGTGCGGAACGTCGGGGGGATGGAGAACGGGAACCTCGTGGTGCTGTTGGCGCTGGTGACGGAGGGCGACGAAGGTATTCCTCGATGTCTCTTGGTCGTTCTCCAAAACGAGGTCGACGGTCGTTTGGCGCGAATCCTCGCAGGCCGAGCTGGCGGTAGGGGCACCTTCGGTAAACGTGGTCAGCCTCCCCGCAGTGAAAGCACACCGGACGGCCGTCATCCGTGCGCCACACGTCGGTCTTTCGAGGTCCACGCTGCTCTTGGCGCGGAGTGTACTGCGGCGAAGAGACTTCTCGTCGGGGTGCAGCTGGGTACTGCCGGGTGACAGGAGGCTGCGGACGACGAACAACTGCGGCGTAGGTCACAGCTGGTGGTTCCGGTGTGGCGTCGGCGAGAACGTCTGGCTGGAGCGCTTGCTGGACCTCTTCTCGAACAATCTCGGCGATCGAGAGTGAAGCTGGACGTTCGGCGGCCGGTAGCAGCTTCTTCAGCTCTTCACGGACGATGTCCCGGACTATCTCGCGGATGTCCGTGTTGTTCCAGCCAGAAGACGAAAAGGCAGCGACGCCGGGACCTCGGTGATAGTGGGAGGCACGAGCTTGAAGGGCACGTTCGATGTTGGTGGCCTCCGTGATGAAGCCTTCGACGGTGGTAGGCGGGCTCCGAACAAGGCCTCCGAAGATGTTTTCTTTTACGCCGTGCATCAAGACCCGCAGCTTTTTCTCTTCGGAAGCGTTTGGGTCGGCGCGATTCATCAGGTGGAGAACGTCTTCGACGAAGCTTGTGACGCTCTCGGTCTGCCCTTGGGTTCTCGCTCGCAGGAGTTCGTCGGCACGCTGTCGTCGGTGCTGGTTGGCAAAGGTGCGTCGCAGCTCGGCCTCGAATTCTTCCCACGACGAAATTGACGCTTCGTGGTTCTCAAACCAGGTGCGTGCCGTGCCTTCCAGAGCGAAGTAGACGTTCTGAAGGCACTGCTCCGGTGTCCATCGGTTATGGCGGGCCACTCGTTCGTAATGTTGAAGCCAATCTTCAACGTCCTCGTGGATCTCCCCGTGGAAAGGCGTCGGAGACCGGGGTGCGACGGGCAGGTATACGACGGCAGAAGCGGCCGGGGTCTCCGACTGGTTGGCCATCGTCGTCGTCCTTGTTTCCCTGGTCCTAGGTGGCAAGGGTCCTAACTCCGGGGGTAGGCCAAGGTTCCGGCGACTTGATCGGAGCTCGGTCTGGTCTTCGTTGGGTTCTTCGTGGGCTTGTGCGTCGGACTTGCACTGCGGGACCTCGGAGGGGTACGCGGCAGGGGCATGCGGTACCCAGCACCTCCACCAAAATGTCACGAATGGAGAGGCGAGGAAACAAAAGAATAACTGGAAAACTGAAACGTTTAATGGGGGCGAACTTGTGCCCAAAAAGAAAAAGGAAACAGAAAGATAACAGCAGAGCGTCGCGGGCGTCGGAGTCGGCGAAAGAGCAGAGTCGAACGCTGGGGCGAAACTGACTGCGGCTCGCCACGCGGAGCCCCTTTTGTACATGCGTGGGCTTCTGGAATAATCGGCGTAGAAAGTTCGACGCGTAGAACATTCGGACCTCGAACAAGCAACAGGATTCTCGAATTTACCAGAACACTAGATTGCAGGAATAAACAAAAGGTGCGCCGCTTCCAGGAATCGAACCCTGGCTTTCTGCGTGGAAGGCACGCGCGATAACCGTTAGGCCACGCGCGCGCTGCTTACCTAGCATGCTGCGCGCGCGGCAATATGTTGCTTTTTCTGAAAAAGCTTTGTAACAGAAAGTTTATGGCCAGGGTAACGTGGCAAAAATGCAAACTGCATAAGCTAGACTCCGAAGCATTACGATTGAGAACAAAAGCAGGGCCCCCTCACGGGTGGCATCTCGCTTCTCATCGACTGTGTAGGCATTCCGGCTCCAACAGTGTATTGTTCTAAGCATAGAGAAAGAAAAGGTGAAGAATTAACTGTGATTGCTGGCATCTGGATGATTGGAGCTCCACCACCGTACCACAATTAATTGGGAAATTTCTGGTTCCTTGTATATGAAATTCATATTGACATCAGAAGTTGCGGTACAAGTGTCGGTACATACACAATTGCACCGAGATTTGCTGACATAAAAATTTTATTCCATGTATGACAATTTTGTCGGGTATGACCAAGGTACTTCTGCAAATCTTGTTTCCATGCTATACTGAAATCATGGCAGAAGCAAAATAGTGCATATGGATCATTTTTATTGTAGATGAAAATTCTGCACCACCATGAGGTGCAGCACAAGTGTGGTCAGTGAAGATGACTGCTGGGCATGTGCAGCTGCTTGTCCCACCAGAGCCTGCAGCCGAAGTACACAAAAGGGGCTGATGCTGTCAAATACATACATTTTTAAACAGCATGTTAGAGAATTTGCATAGAACAATATAATCCCAGTAGTGTAAGGCATACCACTGCTTTAACCTTCTCTCATAACTCTCATGCAGTACTGGAAATAGCAAGAATGCGAGACTTCGGAAAGACGTTTGGTTTATGCGAGCACCTTCCTAACCAAGGAAGTGCTCAGACCAGCACACTCATGCTGTAGGTTTTCGAGTACAGCACGTAACCTATGAGACGGGGAGCCCTCAGCAATGTGCATTTAGCTTGATCTAATTACTTTGCAGTAAACAGGCCTGCTCTGTCGATCACATACAAAAATGGAAAGGGACAAGCTGGTGGAAATCGGTCACTTCGAAACCCAACAGAAGGTCAGAAAAGGAAAAGGCAGGAAAACACAAGACTGCAGCATTCGCCTTCCTCTCTGCTATAACTGTCTGTCATAGCTGATTTCCAATGACACGCTAACTGTTGTTCCCATCAATGCACTTGCTGCTGTCGAAGTCCAGCTCTTCCACATTGTGTTGAGCCAGCAATAAAGGATGTGAGCACGAGCTGCTCTGGATGTAACTGAATAAAGCAAGGATGAAGGAACTCGGCCTAAAATAACTTATTATTGCCATATGATGCAGGTTTCCTTTCCACGGTTCTCTACACAGCGCCTTGTTCGTCTACCTTCTTGTTCTTGTCCGTGTCCTTGCGCTGTTTTAATCTTTAATCATGAAATACCAACTAGCCCAAACTTCTACTTTAGTCAACTTAATGCTTGCCAGCCAATTTGGGACCTTGACTCACTGCACTTCTCTAAAGCTAGGGAATTCATGTTGCACTCCAGCAGCATCTACAAATGCAACCAGCTGCTCCGGCTGAGTGGGCGAGAGGGTCCTAAACAGTGCAGTTGGGGGCAGTTCAGGCCCTCACCATCGAGGGTGGCAGTTCACCTCATGACTGGTGCACGGCTGACAACATGACAGTTTCAGTAGCACGCATACATGGTTTGCGTGTGATGTCATGTCAGTTGGCGCCGTGGTGGTGGCCACCACTCTGTACATGTCAGATGCGGTTAATGGCAGAGGCTGCTCCTATTGCCTAGTGCGTCTCCGAGCAGGCGCGCATGTGGCGGAGTGATTGTCGTGCTTGTTTTCCTTACAAAGGTCCGAGGTACGATGCCTGGCCGTGCAGGCACCTTTTTTTGTTTCTGTAAATCTGGCATTCTGGTAAATTCAAGAACCCTCTTGCTTGTTCCGAAGTTCAAATGTTATATGCGCCGAACCTTCTACGCCGATTGTCCCAGACACTCACGTATATGAGGGTGAGGCGATATGGAGCCTCGCTCTTACGCTCGATCGTGCTACTCCGCCTTGATGCCTGCAAAGCTACCTCTTTGTATTTTTGTTTTGGCACAAGTTCACCAAATTAAATGTTCCATTTTTGTTCATTCATCACCTCATCATCTGTCATTCGTGACATTTTGGTGGAGGTGTGGGGCATTAACAAAAAGGTACATGCACGGCCAGGTATCGAACCTCGGACCTTTGCAAGGCAGGCAAGCACGACAATCACTCCGCCACAAGCGCGCCTGCTCGGAGACGCGCGTGGCAATATGTGCTAGTGCAGGAACTTGGGCTAGGCCTAGGCGAAGTTTAAACCGTCAAGTGATCACGACAAAGTTTGCCCGTATTTGTCCAGTTCAGTACGCAGAAAATATTGTCCTGTGTGCTGGCAGGAACCATCTGCTACTTACTCTTAACTGGACTATTACAGATTGTGATCTCTAGCCAAAGGTGGAGGACTCGAATACCCAAGTGCAAAAAATTAAGAGAAATATGCAAAAGTGCATGACGACAATTTTGCCGAGTTCGATAGGCAATGCCCAGCTAGGTGCGTCCTGTTCCCACAGCCCTTTGCACCTTCTATATAAATAGCAGACGTCAATTTTGGAATTGGTGAGCCAGATCTTGTCTTAGTGTCATTTCCTTGTCAATTTCAGAGTGGTGGGTAGCTGTAGTGTTGCCGGGAATGTTTGGCGGAAGCAGGCTGCTGTTGGGAAATGGGACCGGAGACACAGTGGGAATGTTTGGTGCAAGCAGGCCACCGCCTTTTTTGCCAAGTGACACTTACTCTCATCCCTTTTTCTGCTGTCTTGTTCGACACAAAAATCCGAGTAACCATGTGTAGATTGTCTCTGCACCATGTGTACACCTAAGTTTTTGTGAGTCTTGATGAGGTGTTACCTTGCTAGAAACATGGTTGGGCCTACAGCCACCTTGGGAGCTACCGACCTGACACAATAATGTTTATGACAGCTTCTTCGACCTTCCTCGTAGTTATGCACGGCGCAGATAGTGGTCACCGTTTTATGCAATCGCTGAGATGGGCACTAAAACTGTCACTTTGGGCCACCAGCACAGTTCACCATGATTACAGTGTAGCAAAAGCTGCAACCACAGACCATCAGTGGCCATCAGCATGAGAGTACCGACGGCACTCGTGCATAATGCATGTTAATGACGCGACATAGGTTCAAACAGTGTATCATGGAGATGAGTCCAGACTTTTTTATACCTACCATTTGGTGGTGGTGGTGGTGGAGCTGCCATCTGTGCTGTGTCCTCACTAGCACCTTTGGTTACAGCAGGATGAGTCCTGCAAAATCCAGTGTAAACACATGTTAACGCACAAAAAATTGACAGCCTTTCTGGTTACGCGTTGATGTAATGCCCCTTGCCTACACCTTAGAATTCAGGTATCGGAGTGCCTCATGCACAGGTTTAGAGAAATTAACTCGTGAGCTTGAGCGCTACGATCCGAGCTTTCGAAGAAACATTACGAAGCAGCACACTCGTGCAAAATTCCATAAGACCAAAAACAACACGGTGTCTGTTCACTACCAGTAGCAAGTTTTAGCAGACCGTTACTGTGTTCTGTGGTGGCCACAGTACGGCTGGTAAGGCTTTAAGCATGCTTCAAAGTTACAGCGCGAGGCTACCAGTACCAATTTCGCTGCGCACGGCAACGCTACGCTAAAACCGCCTATTGCGATTCCCAGCACTTGCCAAAACTGCAGCCGAGATGCCGTGAGGCGACGGACGAGGCGCGTCCCCTCTCGAAATCATGCGCCTTCTTCCGTGTCTTTGCGGGCCAGATTCTGTCCTACTCCTCGAGTTCTGCAGCGACACTTCGGTGACGTCCCCCACCAGACTGCCGAGTGGCCATCGCGACGTGACAACCTTTGAAAAAGCCTGACTTGACAGCAAAAATTCCAAAAGTGAGGCAAATCTTCGTACAGACACACGAGCACTTTACGCGCGACATCCACCGTCGGCCATGACGATTCATAACGATCGCGATGCAGCTCACGCATGGCGATCATCTAAATTGTTTCACTTACGTGAAAAGACATGAGTTCATGTGATCTAAACTTGACACTGGTAATTATATTTAGATTGTACCAAATTATACATTTTCAGAAGTTAAAAATGTTGCTTTTACAAGAGCCTCCGATGCGGCGTTGCGCATTCCCATCCAGGGACAGTTTTTGGGTACAAATCCCAATGAAGCTACAACTCAATCGCCGCTCTTCGTTGACGTCATCACCGAGCCGCGATGAAGTTCCCGGCCAGTTGA
This sequence comes from Ixodes ricinus, assembly GCA_037355805.1. Classification (NCBI taxonomy): domain Eukaryota; kingdom Metazoa; phylum Arthropoda; class Arachnida; order Ixodida; family Ixodidae; genus Ixodes; species Ixodes ricinus. The sequence goes on along the minus strand of JAZHYW010016106.1, from coordinate 9 downwards.
GTTCGTCGC